>OMLI01018166.1:5518-15572 GCA_900302605.1 Rondeletia loricata
CTATTGCCTTGAATAGCTTGTAAGACCAGTAATCCATATCCGTCATCTATCTATTTGCCTTCAGACCTGTATGTGAAGCTGTATGTGGTGAATGTGGCCACTCAGAAGAGGATCATCAAGAAGAAGACCAGAGTGTGTCGTCATGACAGGGAGCCCTCCTTCAACGAGACCTTCAGATTCCCCCTCAACCCCACTGGACACTCCATACAGGTACAACAGAAGCCAAGATGACTGTCTGCGTCTGCGTGTATCTGTTTGGGCTAGCTGTGGATCGCAGTCTCTATTTAATTTGTGGTTTATCTATTTTATTGCTCCAGTTTGATTTCATTTACCTCTAATCTATGCTCATGAGGGTGTGTCAATCAAACCCCTTGTGGGTTGTACCCATAGTACCTGACTCACGAACAGATGATTCATGTTCGAGTGCTTAGATCATTTGCCTTTGCCTTGCTCTCTCACTGTTTACATACAAAACTAGCTAGCTAGCTAAATAGTACGGGGTACGAGTGATGGCTCAGTACATGCAAATAATTAGTAGAGACTTGTCACGTCTGGCAAACGAAGCTGAAAGTAATGCCTCACCTCATTATATGCTTTATTGCGTGGAGTTAGATATACAGACAGACAGACAGACAGACAGACAGACAGACAGACAGACAGACAGATAGATAGATAGATAGATAGATAGATAGATAGATAGATAGATAGATAGATAGATAGATAGATAGATAGATAGATAGATAGATAGATAGATAGATAGATAGATAGATAGATAGATAGATAGATAGATAGATAGATAGATAGATAGATAGATAGATAGATAGATAGATACTTGGTCCTCCATAAACCATTGATCTGGTTTTAATGAAATTTGAAGGGATGATGCATCTTGTTACCGATTGACCCAAGGGGTGCTTGTATCATTGATGGGGGACGACTTGATTACTTGTATGCAATTTCCTAGATGGCATAGGTGCATGAACTGGCAAAGCATCAACACTTGAACTGACAATCGGACAACAGTAGAATGAGCAATCCGTGACAAATCTGCTTCTCTGTCCATGTATTTCCAGTTGTTCTTGGTATCCAATGGAGGGAAGTTCATGAAGAAGACTCTGATAGGGGAAGCCTATATCTGGCTGGACAAGATGGACATGAGGAAGAGAGTGGTCAGCTGGCACAAGCTGCTGGTCAGCTCCACTCAGACCAACCCCTGAGCACCACACCACAACAGCTGGGGTCACCAGGGGTCAACAAAAGGTGAAGCCAGACTGTTCTTGTTCAAAGATCATAAAATTAGAGAAAAACATCTAGAAGAGGAAGAAATGGTGGAGAAGAGGAACAAAGAGGATGTGACTGAAGATCCATGTAATTTACTTCCTCGGTTTATATGTTCAGAAGAATTATGTTCTAGTATCATACCAACTGTATCCTGATCAGTCTGACACTGCCAGCACACGTCCACCTCTCCCCACGTCTAGTCTCTGCTGGCTGTGGACTTTGCTTGTAGTATGCAAACATGCAAACACCACAGCAGGCACTGAAACAGACTCCGCAGCAATATGGCTTTGAGAGCAGTGATGTCCCTCTCACCATAGTTCCCCTTTACGATCCACATAAGATTTTCTCTTTTTTGTTGGTGCTGTGGGCTAACATACCTGTGTCCTCAGAAGGGAAGATACAAAGGTGGATTTGACTATGATCACAGAATCATGAATCTATTAAATTAACAATTAACAACATTTCTTCATATGAGAATCATTGTTGTAATGCCTAAATGATGGTTGTGATGTATGTGGACTTGTCCATCAGTGGTCTTGATATATTCGATGCTGAAGGAATGCAAAAAGTATTTTGTATGATACTCTTTCAGTTTCATGTAATAAAAGAGAGCCTTTGTAGAGCAGAGTCAGAAACTTGACTTTGGCTATGTGATGAAGATAAAATGTACAGTACTCAGATTGTAGATATCACACAGGCAGATTATAGACCATATCAGAGAATCACACAGCACAGTGTGATGTTTATATAAGATACAGAGATATCAGATGCAGAGTATATCTAAACACTATATTTAAGAGCTGTCCTCTTAAACAGTCACTGTCTGTCACTAGATTATATATCATAAAATGTAGACATATATTCTCTTTTAAATTGAGGCTGTGGGTGGCGCACTGACAATCCAGTAGGCTACTTTTGTCTAGGGTGTTATGCAGTCTTTTAGCTGTTATGTGAATGTGGATCTACGGGAGCCCAAGGATGTTCATGGGAAGTAGCTCCTTCGGTCCTCTGATCACAGTTTTACACCACTAGATGTTCTACAGGGCTTTGGTAGGTTTACATTTTAAAGGTCAGGTTCCTTGTGACTCTTGTGGTCTCATTGGTATGCTATGTTGTAAAGCAGGTTAGAATTACAATAAAATGAACCGTATTTTGTGCTCTAAAGCAGATTCTCATCAGCCCAAAGCACATGCTGTGCTGAATGTTACAAGCCAACTGCAGAGGATGACAAGAGTTAATCATATTTGTGTTGTTTGTAAAAGATTTTACTTTAAGACTGATATAGTTGTTCAGAGTATGTTAATATTTCTTTCTGTGTAGCCGATCGTGTAATTACACTGTTGTTCTGGTTTGGAATGGGAATGTAATTCACATCAGTTGTGTCAAAACCACAGATTTTCAACTGTCTTTACCTCAGTATGATGGCACTCTGTTTTCTGTGTTGTCACCCCTGGTCTGTGTTTTATCTCAGAAAGAATTTAAAAAATGAAGAAAAAATAAGAAAAACGAATCAAACGGCAACTGTCGTTATCAGTCAAACGTCCATCAGATTGTGGTGTGTAGCTGAATGCTGTCAGCTCACTATGCTGTTCTGTGTCAGTGACTCCTGTTGCAACATAGTGAACCAGCCTCTTTCACTGCCTGTGACCAAAGCACTCAGGCCCACTGGGCTTCAGTCATATTCTTCGATAGAGGACAGAGGAACAATTCAATGCATACAGGGCTCAGTACTAATGGAGCGGGCGACCCATGTATTCATCTAGTAATGTGTTTTGCCACCATATCTACAGTATGAGAACAACACTATCAGGTGACCCTCAGATCCACTGTCAATGTATTTAGATATATCACAGGGCTGATGCAATTTTTTTTAGAATTCAAGTTAATAGAGAAAACAACAAACACAGACCTTAAGTCAAGATGTCAAGATGTCACTTAACTCTTACAGCAAAGAAAAAAAGAGAACATAATAAGGAAGGGAACATGGTTGATATTACAGAAAATGATTTTGTTGTGCCAACCTTGATTTTTTATTTTATTACAAACTCATTGGTTCTTTTGAAGTAATTCTATGCAACATAGATGTGTTTGAATGCATTTTTTTTTCTGAATTAAATGTTATTTCTGTGAGCATATGGTCCGAAAATATGTATCTTATAGAAGAAAAAAAAGAATTTTAATTTGTACATCATTGAAGGAAAATATGAAATATATTGATTTTTTTACTGATTTCAAAATATATTGACGTTAACAGTTGTTAACATGTACATGAAGCTTGTGCACTTTAGTATTACATTGTTTATTTTCTTGTCTCGTTTTAAGTGTCATGACATGCAAGTTCAGGTGTTTGTGCTTCTATGTTGAAATTAACTGAATCATGATGTATGTGGTGGCAGAAAATATTGTAGTGTGCATTTTGTATCTATGTGGCAAAAGAAAAACAAGCAGACACCTTGGGGTTCCTAAACACAATGCACAACCTGAGGAGAAATCACCCTTACTACACCATGCTCATAGTCTACCTAACAGTCTGTGTATGAAATACAGTAAAGACATTCTTCTTTCAATGCTCAGTCATGACTGTTTAACCCCTCGTGGTTCATTAGACTTCCCTCAAGCTAAATACTGTTTGTTCTTATCAGTTGTTGCTTGTAATTGTGAAACCATTCATTTGGTGTTGTTCTGAGGGGTGTGAATGTGACTCAAGTCATTTGGTCTGTGTACATACAGTGTTTATTTTCTACAAAGATTGAATGTTTATATTGTCCGAGGTTTGAGCATGTGAGTGTCAAAAAAAATCACAAAAGACATAACACTATAATTGTACAGTCCAATGCGTGTCTATAGTTGTATAAGGGGAGTTGACTGTGTAATCAAACTGTGTGCTGTCAACCAATGACTATCTGTGCAACCATGTCGAGTAAATGGCTGAAACAACACAAATCTATTCAACTTCAATAGTTGTCTGAGACTTTCTGTTTTGGATGTTGCATGTTTGGTTGATGGTCTGTCAGAATATTTTGCTTCCAGATTATGTTTAAAAAGAGACAGAATATGTATAGATTGATCTGTATGCTGACTGTATAGAAATATGCTTGTAAAATTGTCTTGTTTTTCACTCAGTGTAAAAACAAAGAATCTAATGTTATGGTTTTGTGGTTGTACACAGGATGTGTTGAGATATGCAAATTGTGCTGTAAAAATCAGCTGTTTCCCCTGAGTCTAAAGAATAAATATTAAGAAGAGCTTATATTCCACATGCTGGAGTGAGCTTGATTTTGTTCTGTATTTTGTCACTTTTTATTTCAAAGAATGTATGCTAACAAGGAATATATTTTTGTGTATTCTTACAAAATGACTGAACAGCCTTTTCATAAACAATTTAACAGTGAGTTTAGGGTCCGCCATAATTCCATATCTAGCATGTTTGATAATGATTGTAAAGTAGAAATGCGACATAATAGCTATTGTATTTTTTATATTGAGAATTTTTCTTTTCTTTTTTCTCCATGAGAGGATTTTGCATTTTGGTCTTTCACCAACTCATCATCGAATGTGATTTGCAGAGGTTGTGTTGTGACAACCTCATTAATATAATTGTCATATCTGGGCCCATATTTATCAAACTTCTAAGAATAAGAGTACTGATCTAGGATCAGTGGTTAAGTCACATGACCTTATACTCTTCGCTGTGACTTAAAAGCCAATCTGGTCTCAGTCAGATCAGTACTCCTATTCTAAGATGCTTGATAAATATGGGCCCTGACCTATTCTTTACCAGTAGACAGGATTTTATGTAATTGTCCCTTGTGCTATTAAACAGGGGTGAGCACCAACACAGAAACTTGATGGTAGAGGAAAGGGGGGTGGGTGACAGTAGGTATATCATCAAGTTGTCACCTTCCATCACAGATATTTTGTTGAATTAAAGGATAATTGCGGTTATTTTTAACCTGGGGCCTTATTTTCCTAGTTTTTGCCATCATGACAATTGTGTTGAAAATGTCATCACTTACTTCACTGTAGAGCGTTCATACCTCCAGGTCACCGGGAGTGCTGCTGTCCAACACACATACACAGGGCCAAAGCCAAAGTAATCTCTAACAGTTGAATCCAAAAAGCGATTAAAACACATCCTTTCAACACGGTGCAGAAGAAGTGTTCTTCTACTTTTGCTGTGTTTTACACCTGTGTGTGCTCATTATCGCCACCTAGAGTTGCAATACACTACCCGAATGCTAATGCAAAAGTAAAGAATAGTTTGACTTCAAAAATGATGGTATAAACACTCAAATTAACCCCAATAGAGTGTTGTCATATTTTATTTGGGTGCACTGTGGACTGTTTAAGTGCGTTTGGTAGTGGATGCTACCCCGGTACCATTGTGTTGCGCTAGCATTAGCAACATGTGTGTCCACAAGAAGGACAGCATGGAATCAGCTGAAAATGGTCTCCATCGATCAACAACATCATGGGTAAGTAGTAAATGAGACATTATGTCCAAAATTCCGAACTAACCCTTTAAACTGCCCGATTTTTTAATGAGGTTAGCATACAAGAGACGTGCATCGGGGCTAGGAAGTTGAGATTTTACTAAAATACAACTGCTTATTCTGACTTTTCCTTTTATGTTTTGCTAAGAGCCACTGGAAAATGTAAAAAAAATATGTTCAAGACAAGAGGAACTTGAGCTGCCTAATGTCCCACCATATCGCCATGATATGTTAAACATAACCAGTTATGCTAATGAATCCATTAATTAAGCTACTTAATTAATTAATTAGCAAATATTTCGATGTCGACATACTTTCTATGTCGACACATGGGTAGTATTAATATGAACTCTTAAAACATTAAGTAGTGTGGAGCAGCACGGGCCCAGGGGGCCACAAGGAGGCCCTTGGGCATAGTGTGGGAGGGCAGATACGTCCACGTGCAGATGCTGCAGGCTTGGAGGGAGAACACGGCAATCGCATAAGCAGACCTGCTGGCATAAAAAGCTGACTAGAGCCAGAGGGAAAGGCGGCGGTGGTAGGAACCTGACTCTCTCAGTGTGGTGAGCGGCTATAGCCAAATCGTGTGTGGTAAACTTGATTGTCTGATTAATAACGGATATTGGTACCTGTACTGTGTTAGACCCCGGTTTAGGATTGTGGATGAACGGACTTACTGTTAATCAGTGTCTTTCCCTCCCTGTGTCTCCCCAGAACTGCTGAGCACCCACCCTCACTTGTATTGAATACCCCGACCGGGAGGAATTTCAGTTGTTTTGTCGTCACCTTCCCCTTTTCCCCACTCATTATAAAGACTGTTTCTGTTTTCACACCAGCTGCCTCAGACTGAGTCCCTGCCACAGTAGTTATAGGCTAGAAGTTCCAAGAAAATCAGTTTTTCCTCATTAATATGCAAATTTATGCAGCAAGACGTTCCAAAATCTAATCAGATCATCTACTGAATCGGGGGAACCTGTGTAAATATGAAGTTGATATTGTTATTGTGTTCACAAGAATGATTAAATGCACACAAAAACATATCAGGACATACCAACTTAGAAGCATGTTTACTATTTCGGAAAAGAGCGTTTTAACCTACAGCAGTGGCACAATTGTTCATAAAGATTGTCACGACCTTAGCTAGTTCCAGCTCCAACCCATGATCCACTTCTGTCCAACTTTCTCTCATTTTCTTTTTTTCTTATTTTTTTATGTCTTGTGTGTGTTTGTGTTTTGTTCCAGTCTTGTCTGTATTTCACAAAGCTGGCTAACTGAGTAAGCCTGACTTCTGCGCAAAGTAAAACCCAGAAAGCTCTTTTTACTTCAATCCATGTTCCAGATTTGAAGAGTTTCCAGGTTTTACTCAGTGCAGAAGTCAGGCTTACTCAGCCAGCTTTGTGAAATAGGTTCCCCTGTGTCTCCTGCCATTACACACCTGTCTTCTGTCTGTAATCAGCCCTGCCTTCTGCCACTCATCTATCTCGTTAGCTCAGTAGCATACCTGTCCCTTCCTAGTATAATTTGCCAGATCAACTTTTTTGACATACTGCTTGTACCAGGTACAAAGTTTGCTTGCTGAATTGAATCTGTTTCCCCTGATGTTCTGCCTGTGTGACCTTTTTCCTGCTTGTGACCAGGAGTTTGTCTGCTGCCTTTATTAAAGCTACTCTGTGGACTGAATATCTGCCCCTGCCTCTGCTATTGAATCCAAGCTTGAGCCCTGACAAAGATATAGACTGGGAGTTCCATTACATAGTGTCAAGTCAGCAAGAAAAAAAGCCACCACAAAAATGCCCTGTACTGCCATATATGTTCACAAATACTAAAACATCAAACTTAAATCAGACAACTTGGAGCACGAAGTAATGGAGCTCCCATTCTATAGCCTTCAGGAATAAATGTGCCACTGCTATATGTTGAAATAGATTTTTACAAGATAGTAGACATGCAAGTTTTCCGGTATGTTCTTTTGTGTTTAACCATCCTTTAGCCTTAAATGTGCCTGTCCATAAGGCAAACTTGCATCAGGAAATTCCATTCATCATAATATAATCTTTTTTGCATCTATTTTACAGCTAGAGTTTAACTCCAGATTTAAAGTAATGATAATGATTTCACAGAGTATTTGATCCTATTTTTCATGTAGTTCAGTTTCCAAAAGTCACAAATTCGAGGCTACGCTTTTATTTAGATTGTCACATTGCCTGGCTTCAGATAGCCTATTCTGGCTGTCTCTAGCTATCCGTGGTCTCTTTGCTGCAGGAAAGGTATCTTAATGCCATGGATTGCTAATCCGTGTGCATGAGTTTCAAAATAGAGCATGAAATGTGAAACTGTGAGCATGATTTTCACGACAATACAGACTGTTAAACTGTGGGCACAGGTTACAAAACCGAGAGTATGAATTTCCACACTGTCTTTTTATTTTCAACCCAGTGGCCCCAGTTAGTTAATCAGTTGGATAAACATTTTCCATTTGATTGAAAAATAACAAATGCTCAGTCATACCTTTTCACAGGATTTTTTAGAAAGTTGTCTAAAACCTTTCCTTTAGAAGCAATATAAACATAACTTCAGCTTGAAGAAGACATCTTTAATTAATTTCATTAATTTGTGATGAGTACCAATGTTTGGCTTGTATGCAGAGGATAAATATCATGTTTGTATCCAGTTCATGTAATTTCAGTTTGGATATGTCATAGAGTGATCTTAAGGAGAGAATGACACGCACATATAAGCTGCTATCTGCTACATACGGTTGGCTTTTTGCAGTCTATTATTTCCCCCTTTCTCCTATACTTCATCTCTGTCCTATTTTCTTTCATTACAGGCCTGTTAATGCCACGCTCTTAAACCCAGTTCAGGGCGAAATTGTAGGTCACTGATGCCTATTTTGGTGCTCATTAATAAAGTATTGAAATAACACTGAGACTCATAAAAAGCAAACATGAATTTGGAAAAGTAAATTATTCAGTATAGCATTTTGGTAAACTGGTAGGTTGTAGGCCTATTTTGTTGAGTTGGGTGATGGGGATTTCACTTCTTTTGTGTTGTAGCATTTGTGATATCAAATGAATTATTAATTATTTAATTAAGAATAAATTATACATTGAAATTGTAATGATCCCTGTGGGGAAACTTGTAAATTGAAACAGAGCTATACATAATAATACAACAAACAAAGATGTTGACAGAACATCTTGAAGATAATATGGCAAATAGAGCGTATTATTAATTCTAATTAATTAATTAACTTTACCTTTGTCATTCCATGACGGTGACCTATTCTTGTGATTTCAATGTGTGACCTCCAGATGGCACTATCCTCTATCAAATAACCTCAAGGTTTACTATATAACTTAAATTAAACCAATGGCGCTTTCATACATTATTACTTTCAAGATGATTGCCATATATATCCATACAGGTGGTTTCCTATTCTGAGCTAAGGATTAGGCCTATTGATACACTGATATATAAAAAAGTGGTATCCTGTGCTCATGCTTATTGGGCCTATTATTACATTAAAAAAATAATATATTGTATACTATGAATTCAAAACACGCAGAAAGACATGGATATTCGAAGGTAATTAATCTTACATAAAATGTATAGCTGTTGCATGATCAGTTGGCAGTAATGTGGGTAATGTGGAACTATAAAGGCTGCATGGAATATATTGGTGTTGTCAAGTGTCTTGGGCATTAGACAGAGATACACTGTATGTCTGTCTTTTAATTCTGGTCTTTTATTAATCTCCAGTACCTTTTATAGTGTGTGAGGCGAGGTGTTGTTGTTGGAGTGTAGCATTAGTCTGACACCTCTTTCTGTCCAGGCTATAGTGTGAGATGTTCCCATTTAATGAGAAAGTATTGAATGGTATTATCTACTGAGGAGGCCTCCACCCCTCCATCTTCTCAACACTCCACTTTCCTATTATGTTGCTCTACTCCTCGCTCCTGTCCTCACCTTCCACTTCCTTTTCTCCCTCACATCACTGAGGTGCATCTGTTCCCTTTCTGGTGAGGAATAAGTGTGAGAAGGGTGGAGAGACAGACAGAGACAGAGAATGACGGGAAGGTAGAGAGGGTGATGTGACAGGGAGTGAAGGGATGAGAATATAGAAACCGAGGGGGAGAGAGCAACATTGAGAGCAGGGCGAGAGGTGGGGATGAGAGAAACAAAGAGAGAGTGGAAAAGGGGAGGAGGGATGGGTGAGAGGACAGGAGAGATGGTGTGTGGTTGCCAGGCAACGATTGATAACCAAATCCCCAAGCACC
>OMLI01018174.1:0-14804 GCA_900302605.1 Rondeletia loricata
ACACACACACACACACACACACACACACACACACACACACACACACACACACACACACACACACACCAACAAATGAGGCCTGCAATGATAGCCAAATTCCCCATCATCACTGCGATGAGTGAAGCTCCTGCTATTCCCAGACATTAACCCGCACACATCCACTATTTCTTCAGGCTGACACTTCAATTAGGCTAATCCTGCCTGCCTCTCTGAACCAACGTGTGGGAGACACGCCACATCCCTGTGCTTTGCTCCTGCTCTGCATCACAAGCGGAGGAGCTTTTTCCAGCGGCGAAAGAGACCGACCGGAACGTTCGGTTCCACTTCCGAGCAGAAACACAGAGGAGAGACGGACCGGGAGAGAAAGAGAGAGAGAGGGAAAATGGTGGGCGGTCGACACGGTGGCCCTGCTGTGCATCCTCATACAGTATATTCCCCAGGCGCGTATGAGACACGGGGAAGCCTGCGACGCAAGCTGTTGGTATAATAAACAACTCTGTGGCGTTCCTAAGGAGGCGGCCGCCGTCCCGGTTGGGGGTCCCGATCGTCTCAGTCGTCGCAGCGCGCTCAAAAAAAGGCCTGCGAGAACACGATAGCCCCAATTACCCAGGAAGGTGTTGAGGCAAACTTGAAAATGTGATCAGCAGTGGATGATCATGTGAGAGGGCCATTGATTTCCCTCTGTTCTTACTCCCACAGCTGCAATTGATTAGACCGAACCGCAATAATATCGATCGCAGTTGAAAGTGTGCAGACGGCTTGTGAAATGGGTTGTTTTGAAAGGGACAAGAGCGTTACGCAAGCGATGATCTGTTAGCATTATACTGAGATGCAATTATGTTGCTACTAAGCATGGGGAGATTACCACTGAAGAAGAACTCACCTTTTTAAACGATTCTAGTCTGACCTGAAATTCTGGTGGAAATAAAGTCACGCTTAGGCTACATGGTGATTTATCGTTGACATGCTGTTTTGTTTTCTATCACGTCACTCCATTCTCCCGAGTGACCACAGCTGCCAGCGCTACATGGACGCTCCACCCCTCCTCCCTTTCTTCTGCTCCCTCCATCGCTCCCTTCCCGGTGTCTCTCCTCCCCTAGGCGGTGTACTAGAACATCTAGGCCACCGGTGGGAATACAGTAGTTAATCTCTGCTAGTTAAATGCTCTTGTATGGCCCCGAGCAATAGCAGTCAACCATCACCTCTTTTCTGCTTTACTTTCTCTCCTGGGAATCTGTGCAGCCCTAATTTAACGTGCTACACTGGATAAAAGAAAGCCTTATTTCAAAGTAATAGTCCTTAAGCCTGTTTAGTATTACTAAACTGCACTAATTGTTGGGTTGGAATTGCTTGTTGTCGGTCCATCGATTGTGCGGTTGTAGCTTGAATGGACTCGGTTTCCGTTCTTTACATTACACATATAAAATTGTAACTTCACCGGCATTAAAATATACCCACCTCCACACTGCGCCTTAAATCTGGGGGAATAACGGCTCTCCATGTCCCAGCCAAGACATCCAGCAGGATCCCGCACGCTCATTAGTATGCACTTAACGAGTTAACGCTTTTTATGTCACCATAAATTCATCGCCCCGTAGATAAATCATAGGCATGCGGGGGAAGGTGCCACTAAATGTCTTTTAAATGACACAACAATTTCTGTTCCTTCAGGTGGGAACCCCCGCCTAGCAGGGGAAATGGAATCTGCCACCAACTGCGCCGAAGGCCGGCGCCTCTTAACCTTGGCCTTCGATAGTGGATGTGCTTTAACGACCTCCGTGCTGCAGCGCGACAGAAGTATCACAACAAAAGCACAGAAATAGTAGCCTTAGAGCAGAACTGTCTCCACTATCAGCTGAAATGATCCACACCCTGACAGAGAAATGACTGTTCCAGCCGGTGGAAAGAAAACATTAAATTTCAAGACAGCTCATTTTAATTAAATCCCCCAACCCCCACATGAATTGGTTAAGCCCACATTAGGGCTACAGCACTGCATTAAAGTTTGAACTTACACTTCCTCCACGTTTTTCCCATTATACGGAGGAAGCAGAATTTTCCCATTACAGCGAGTTAGTCACAGCCACTTTCGGTTAGCGCAGCTGCCGCACGAGGAAGAGTATTATCATCACGATGTATTATGTAAGATTGACTGCAGGGTGGTGGGCAAGAAAAAGAAAACCCCCAAAAAAACACAGTCTGGCTATCAGCTCCATGGAGGAATCCTGTGCAGGGGCGGTCACGGGGCTAGAACCATTCAAATGGGCCAAAAGTGCTGACGCGTCCTATTTACCTCGCGGTAATGGATTTGTTTGCTGCCCGAACCCCCCCTCCGGTCTCGACGGAATATCGGTGGCTTAGCTCCGTTCGCTTTCTGCTGCCCTGGCCATTTATTTTGATTAGGCGAATGAAGTCCTCCACAGAGCCGTACCCAGAATAATTGACACCGTGTCCTCGGAGGTCACAAAAAATATACCCTGAGTACTTATCCCCCCCGGTGAAGTGGCAGTGTATGAAAAGATTGCAGCTGAGCACTGGACTGAAGGTGCATTATTGCTTTAGGTTGCAACAAAAACCTGTCGGGGAGCTCGTAAATTATATTTCCTGTTCTTTTTTCTTCTTCTCCAGGCTTGACAGGATAATTGATGTGTGCCGTGGACTTCAAAATGACTTCAGCTATATATCTTATATTTTTATTTTGTTGTCAGTCGGTTCTAAAAGGTCGCCGGTGATGCCGGTGGTGTAATTTTAACTCCCAGCTCACCGCTTAAGAACTTTGAAATCGCTTACCATGTCACTGGAGCGAAACATCGTACGCATACGCAACCCATTTCTGTAGAATCGCAAGATATCAATTCAGAGATGATGAATTTATTTCCATTTTAGCAAACCTACAAATATTCTCGCTATGTCATCGTTCTCATCTCAATACAATCTATCGAAAAGAAGAGCGTTTGTTTTCTGGTACAAGATTGATACCGGTTTTCATCAAAAAACTTCAACATTGCATTTTCTTTTTAGCCTTTTTCCCCCCACATACACATTCAGAGATTAGTTTCTGAGAGTGCCCTGATGCGTGTCCACTCTCAGACGAAGGCGACTGAGAGTGAGGTAAGCAGAGGCAGAGAGAGAGAGAAGGGGAAGCAGATGGCTGGCCTACAGAGAGGTTGAGATCGCAGGGATACTGGCAAGATGCTGAGCTGGAGAAATTAACCTTCAGAGGTTTTCACACTGCGGCAACTGTTGGCTCATGCTGGATTCCTCTCTACCCCATCTCTCTCTCTCTCTCTCTCTCTCTCTCTCTCTCTCTCTCTCTCGTTTGTACCCCATCCCTCCCCATGTTTATCAACCCTCTTTCTTAACCCAGTCTCAGCTATCTTAGTAATAGTGACTGAAATTAAGGGGGGGATACAGTATATGATCATTAATGTCAAAGTGAGAGGGGTAATTGACCATTCCTAGATTTTTGGGGCAATCCAAAGACAGACAAAACTGAATCACCAAAATGAGTTCCTGCACTCTCCAAACAGGCTCTTGTGCAGCAGATCTTCCTTCCATTCTCCTCGCAGTCGCAGTAGATGAAGGTCAAAGCCTCCCGTGGCTTTTGAAGGAGCCCTAATGCGATGTGCAGGCAAACTCAATGTGGCGTCAGCAACCGTGTCAGCTCTTATCTGGGTTCGTCATCTCCGTTGAACTGGGAGCCCACTCGATGGAGGATCCCCATATGGATCATCATCATCGGCCTCCTGCAGGGCATGGCGCCTGTCTCTCCGCTGTACCGCAGCCTTCACCACTCAGGCGGCTAAAGGCCCCTGGGTTCTGCTGCTGGCAGACCCATAGCTGTCCATTTCATTTGCCGCACACAGTCGCTCCACTTGTTCTGCATTGTGCCTTTAGTCCAGTCAAGCCAAGAATCCAGGAAGTGCAATGTCTGTTTACTAAGCTGTTTAGCTCTTTAGCCTGCTGTGACAGTGAATTGGTGACAAGGGTGTGAAATTCACGCTTAACAAATAAATGAAATTAGTACTGAGGTTTTGCACTTGACATTGTAAATTCTAACTGCCACTTAGACATTAAAGATTAAGCTAAACTGGCCTTAGTTTACTCAATAATTAGATTGAATGCACTTTCCTGCACCACGCTTGAAAAATGTCCTTGTGGGGCAAATTGAAATTCAATCCAAGTTATAGCTCAGGGTGGCAGGTCATGATGTAGAGATGGCTAAAGCAGAACTCTTCTCTGATGACAGGAACCCAAAGAAAATATGCATTTATTTCCATTTCAAGGCCATAGTGTTTCAAGTAATCGTCGCTCTACAAATTTGTCTCTTCAACCATTCAAGTCCCCTCTATTGGATTTTCTGCCAATTTGAATTCCTGGAAAAACAGTTGATTTTTGTTTTTGCGGCCATTCTGCACCATCAAAGTAACATCATTTGTGACAACAGAATGACATGTTTTGAATGCATACTTATTTAGTTATTCTTTAAAATCAGAGGCTGCTGCCTATAGAAAATGCCTCCTTTTTTTTTTATCCCACCCACAGCCCTTGACAACGACGCAGCACTGCGCCCTAGCCTTTGTTTGGAAATGTTTCATCAAATTTAGAATGTGGAAAATAAAGCACCAGGGGAGTAAGGCAAGCTGTCGTCGTTTAAAAAAAAAAAAAAAGGATAAATGAGAAATGACTTGCGTGCAGTGTTGTGACTGGCTGGTTGGTTTCATCATTCTGCAGAAAGTGCTGAGAGACGAGGATGGAACATCTGCTCGACGCATCTGAAGCGCAGTCTTCGGTGAAAAAGAAAAGACGATGACAGTGGGGGTTAGTTATTTTGTCGTATTCTCATCTAGTCTGAAGCGGACATCTGCATTGGCGTGATTGCTCGAGAAATTTAGAAATCCAATTTGGCCAATTTCCATCTAATTGTGGGGAAACAAGATGAAGCAATAATCGCTCTTGCGTGAACATTTTCCCTACATGTCATATGCAATTCTTCATGAGTGGTAATATGTCACTGTAGCTTTCAGATGGGTCTATCTATTCCAGCATCCATTTCTCTCAGTATACTCTTTATGGGGAGTCAGGTCATAAAGATTTAGGGGGAAAACTGATTCATGTATCTTATCATGTGGCAAGACCCCAGTTTGACTTTGAGCTTGTTCTGGGAGATGCAATGTTGGAGTTGCATGTTCAATTTTAAGTGTGGATTTAGTACAACAAACATCATTCCCACACCTATCCTACACGGATCTGCCATCTCTGCTGCACATCATCTCTGCACTTCTTGTAGTATGTCATTGTCTTTGACACATAATCTATACAACTCTATTTTCTGTGTAAGACACTGAGGTACCTTGATATTTATTACATCTCAACAGTGCTATGATCTGCTATTGTAGACAATCTAACATTTGGTGAAGCTTGTGTTGTACATCAGAGCTTTTCATTGTAAACTCAGGGATGATGTATCTCAGGCCCAATGTCATGTCTGACAGCCTCTATTATTTATAGTGCTGAATGACATTTTCTTATCAGGTGCATGGACACTTTTCTGAATCCCAACTTGTATAACTTCTCCAGGCGAACGGTTATTGACTTCCAAACAGTTGCTCATTCGGAAAGTGCAGAGCGTCATAGTGTTTTTATGAAAGTGTAGATACACAAGGAAGAGCGGAGTGGAGGGGAAAAACAAAATGCATAGGAAGAGACAAGGTGGCAGCATAGACTGTAAATAATAGGGGTGGCAGAGAACACTCATCTTTCTAATATCACTTCAAAACAAGTTCCAAAGCTGTTTTAATGTGAATTAACAGAGATAACATGTAATATTACCATGCAAATTAGAGAGATCGGTAGCATTCATAAGTTAGGTGTAACTATATGTAATAATAATAGCCCAAATAATAGCTGTAGCCTACATTTTTTTAGTTTTCCAGTTAAAACAAATAACATTCAAACTCTGTGAAATTTGTATGTATCTATTTTTCTTTAACAGTATGAAACAAAGTATGTATTAGTTCAAAATACAATTTTACAAAATAAAAGAAACTTCATGCAGTTTAGCATTTAGTCTGAAAAAAAAAAGGAATGATTTGTTGCTGTTTTGTTCTTGCAGCTCTCTTGCCTCAGGTTAACATTGTGAACTAGATTGTGCTTCATTAGGTTCGAGGTGTTGCCAGGCAGTTATTTTCTTGTCACAAATATTGCACCGCGCGCTGTCGCTGTCACTTTTTGTAAAAACCCAGACCTTTTGCGACATTGTGTACTCTCTTCCAGCAAACCGAGATGAAGGTGGCGCCTGGACAAGTTTGTTTTTCCTGCCTGTGGCAAGTAGTTACCTAGCGAGCCAATCAGCAGTCACTTTAGTAAAAGAACAGGTATAGTTATTGGATGAAAGATGATGTAAGATTAACCTTAAAGTACTGAATGTTGGCACCAAATGTAATTGGTAATGTTTCGGTAGTCGGTAGTACCACCATTATGATAACTAATTGCCCTAATTCTCTTAGCTCTGGCCCTCTGGGAGAGACGGCTAGGAGCTAAGAGTTGCATTATTAGTGTACGGCCTAGACACTATGGATGATATTTTGGGCCGAGACCAGCGGGGGGTAAAACGGCTTCCTCAGTCTCATCGAGTCAAAGTGAGATGGAGGGAAACAAGTGAGACGGCGATGCATAACACTGACATTTTTTAATAGAATTCATTTATAACAAATGGAACTTGTGTCAGCAAAGAACTGATTTTCATACAGACTTCTTTCGCCACCAATGTAACCTAAGTAAGAAAATAAAAAGCACTCCTTTCATTCGAAAAAAAACAAAAACAGTTTACGCTTACAACTAATCAGAGGTAATTGTATGATTTCTTTTTAACAAGCCATTTTATTTTTTTGTACAATTTCATTATTTAATTTTCAGTCTATGCATCCAGACGAGAGATAGATAGAGAGAGCAGAGAACACAACGTTTATTTCTGTTAATGACACTCCAAGCTTGAATGGCGAAGCCACGAGAACAGATGGTCGGGGGGACAGATTCCTCTGAAGTAGTCTGCTGGGGTAACCATGGCATCAGGACGGATGCTCTTTTTCCGCCACAAACTTCTTCTTTTTTTTTTGTCTTTTTCCAGAGTCGATAACTTTTTTGTGTTATTTACATACACACAAAGTGAACGTTTAAGGAGATTTTTATAGATGGGTTCAAGTAATATATTATTGGGTTTAGAATCAATAGGGCAGTGCATAGTACAAAGATATAGAAAGTGCAAATCTTCCTACTAGGCCAGCGTCGGCCATTCTGCAATGTTTCACCATGCATATGAAAAAAAAGAAAAAGAAAAAGGAAAGACTGAGATGAGAAAATAACATTGATGTACGGAGACATGAACCAAGCACATAATGTAGCATTAGCCACCATGAGGTTAAATAATAGCACTTTTATATCTCAATGTTATGACAAAAGACTAAAAAAGTAATCAATGAGTTAATTGACAAAAATAAAAGACATAGCTGCTTGAGTTGACAAGGGAAAGAAAGCACCTGGAATGCACATCCACCAAGCCATCAAAGAGGGTAAGGAGAAGTTAAAGATGCTGTTCAAAGTAAAGCCCGATGCATAATTCAACTAAATCCCCAATCTCTAACTGTAATGTCAAAGAAGGACATGACACACTATTTAGGATTGTCAGGATAACAGAACCAATATCCTCTTGTTTGTATTTTTCTACATGCGCACTCTGTCGTGACACATTTATTAAGTCAGTACTTTCAACCCTAAGGCATGAAGAAGAAACCCTTCAGCTATAACGACCTGTGCTCAGAGCATTCTGTTTAAAATCCACTTTTAGTATGATGACCCATTCTAAATACAGTCAGCAAAAAGCTCATTGACTTCGTATTGGGCCGTGATACATGCACTGATGGCCTGAGTGTTGCTTCGACCTCTTTTCTTCAAAATGCCAATATTCTGCAAACCTGTCTTGGGAAAGGCATTTCTTCTCACCCATGGCTCTGTGCATGAAAATCTGAAATTGGCAGGAAAAGACAAAGGGGCATACGTGTATTGTGTCTAACTGACACTATTGTGTCTTATTGACTATTTGTTTTCTATAGAGGTCAGTGAATTATGAGTTGTTTTATTCTAATTCACTCAGCCACAATAAGGCCACAGAAAATGAAAATTATGAGCTTTGAAATGTTCTTATTTGCATATATAATCTCATTATGTGACAAATGAATACTAAAGGTAAATAAACTATACAATTACATGTACTCTAAATGCCTAGATTACTTAAAGGATACATTAATATGGTAAATGAAACATTATAAAAAACAGGCATAAATATAAGGCACTCTAAATGCAAAATGAAAACATGGCATTACCACTGAATGCTTTAAAGAACCACAAGAAAGTGACGTCTTTGTACCTTGCCCTATTGTATGGAGCGGCGAGCACGGCTGTGTGACCCTCTGCTTCTAATTACAGACTGTAATGCAAATGCACCGGTGATGCTTCGACTGACACCTGACATTCCCACTCCCCACTCGCGGGGGAACAACAATGTCATGACTGAATAACGTATCCACATAAAACCCTATCTATAATACACATATTTATTGCACAAGAAAAGATGCACTGAATCAGAATACCATTTTGTCCTACTGATGTGCATTCCAGTGAAAAATCTCTTCATTTCCCCCATAGCACAGAAATCTCATTTTGGAAGCTTTCAGACAATCCATATTTCATATATATATACCCATAAATTATGTACTTTATCCATATATTTATAATGTTATATGTATACTTTGTTTCATAGATTATTCACATATATATGACAATCTATACCATAGATGTATATATAAATATATCTTATCCAATTCATCAGATTCTCTCTTATCATCATTCTAACATGGAAGAACTAAGATAATCGGTAGCAGCAACTTCATACTTTGCTCATCCCTGTTGATTCCACAAAGCCCCAGTTTATCTCATGGGAGTAATTAAGTTACCGTGTATGTGATCATGGACAAAAAACGAAACAAAAAAACAAAACTGTAACAAAGTAAAATTTTGGTAGTGTGAATTCAGGACTGTGCACTAAGTGCAACATAAATGAGCGACAAAAAACTCATAGCAAAGAGTTTCTCTGCAAGATAGCGCAACATCAGAACAGTTCTACAGCTCAAAAAAAAAAGAAAAAGTGAACAATTACGTAGATACTTTTTATCACTTTTGTCAAGCGATAAGTTTGTGTAAAAAAATGAAATTCACACAGTTCAAAAAAAGCACATCAGCTGTATAATAAAGTACTAAAAAACTAAATCAATCATTTGTATTTGTTTCATTTTAACATTACCCTCACCCAACATTTTGATGATGAACATTGTGACAAGAAAAGGGCTATTTATTCATTATTACTTCAGGTCTGTCCTGCTTTCGTTGTGGACCAAGCATTGTCGTCTTCTTTTCCGATGGGTTGTCTGTGTGTACTTGATTGTGAAACAGAAATGTTTTTTTTTCTTTACAATGTGCATCAAGTTTTTTTTAGCCATTCTGTGTGCCTCCGATGCCTCTCGTAACGGTTCGTAATCGTTGATGCATTGTTTGTCGATGTCATTATTGTTCATCGTTTACTTTTTTGTATTGGTTTCATTCAGTTTTATGAGCCCCAAAGTGAATCCTTGAAGCAACAGAAAAAGTAATCCCATATGATGCTTCAACAGTCAGGATTCCCTCACGTTTGTGTCAAGGTGAGGTTTTATTGGGATTGGGAAATACTTGGTCCTCCTGGAATCATCTTTTTCATTTTTTGACATGTCATGTCGCACATCCAACACTTAAATGAGTTGTTAGCTAGGAGTTAAGAAGTACTTTCTCAAGCAGGAATTTATGGCTCAGAAGAGAGGCTCACTGGGTTTTCTTTCCAAAGGGCCCTCCGCTTTTCTCCTCCGATACTGGGTCCTTTACGTTGCATAGTGATCAAAGCTTCCCAGGTACTCCAAGCCAGCTCTGTAACAGAACTGGTATTGATCCTGAAAAGAGAGAAGAGAAGACTTTAGCTCACACTGGCTTATAGGTTTCCTTATTACCCATTGTTCTGTATCACCTTTTGTCCATTTTGCTTTCATTATCCATGAGTATTGCCATCAGTTTCCCTTTTGGCTATGCTACGCAATTGCCTCTGCTCACAAATTCGATCAAAATGCTCAGAAAAGTTAGAAGTGCACTGTGCCCAGCAGAAGATTGCTGCCGTCAGCATTTTCCAAGAGCCACTTGAAAGCTGTTACTTACCTTTCGTATTGATCCTAAAACAATTTTCAGCAACTTTTCGAAAACGTATTTCAAAGGTGCCAAGTAGAGTATCTTGATTTGAAGAAACAAAAAAGTGTTTTAAAAGCTTAAATATATTATAAGTAAGTGAGGTGGGAAACAGTGTCCAGTGGTTCTGAAACTGAGATGGAACTGTAGTGGAGAACAGAGACCACTGCTCGATTAGTTCAGATACTGAATTCATCAACAGTAGCTGAACTTCAACAGAGGCTTGCTTCAGTTAATGTTTGGCTCAAGAGGACACTTGGATTCACACCAGCCCTTTCATTGGACGAGTATGCTATCAAACTGGTAGCACTGTGACTGAAACCATGTGTAGGCTACAGTGTCCCAAACCTTACAGTAGCTGCATGACTATCTCAGTACAGTGTACTAAAGATTATGTTTTCTTTTGGAAGTTTGGTTGAAAAGTGCAAAGGGAAGAATGAAAGCGCCTCACCTCTGTCTGCACCATCGCTGGTCTCTGTGTCCGTAGCATTTTCACCGTCTGAAAGATGTCTACTACGCCCTCGTATCTCATTCGCTCCAAGACAATGCTGAGAGTGATGAAAACTCCGGTTCTACCAACACCCGCACTGTGAGAAAGAGACCAAAGAGGAAAGAAGGTCAACTTTGAGTCCAGATAAACCACATATAAGATTTCTTCTTAACCAAGATAATGTGAAACTGGATGTGTTAAACAACATTTAGAGCTCAAAAGAGAGGTTTGACATCTTGCATACTGTTGAATCTGATACAAAACTCCAAGCGATGGTTGGTGGATTCTTGTGGGTCAGATGAAGCAAGACAAAGCAAGGTCTTACCTACAGTGGACCGAGATAGGCCCATCTTGGCCAAACTGCTCTTTCGTTTTATGTACTTGGCCGATGAAATCAATGAAGCCCTCTCCCGATTTTGGCACTCCTTGCTCAGGCCAGTCTGTGAACTGAAACTGCCTTACTGTCCGTGACTGTCCGTCCTGGAAAACGGGGAGGAGGGGAGAGAAAGATAAATAATGTACAGAGCCTGATCTCTCAAACGGAACATCACACAGAAATATGGAAAAGTGGCAATGAGAAAGTGAGGAGGAATCCAATCTGAAGTATTTCACAGACAGACAGCCCATGACAGTTCATTCCACGACCATCTCCACCATACTGACACATTTTGGGGGTTTTCCAGTTGAAGATAGTATTGTTTAAAGAATCAGGGAGCACGGAGACCCAGTTTAAAGCATCAGAGAAAAGGGTTTGTTACTAAAGATACCCGTCGTTTCACCTGAATGTATTAAACACGAACACACAAGATGCCAATTCCTTTGATGTGCTACACTCGGCAGGGCTCTTGGAGAGCTGTCTTTGAGGGTGCGCATTACTTAAGTGATATTGTATCCCCTTGATAAGGAAAGCAATCCCATTGAGGAGCCAGTGTAACATACACTACAAAGGAGGAAGCCTGCGCCATTTATCTGTGTAAGCCTTTGATGGAATTAAGTGCTCAGAGCAGCCGGCGCTGCGTGTGTTTTTACACATTGACATGTGTCATAATTCCAACAAATATATATTTATGCCTATATTAAACCCAAGGCCATAGTTTGGTAATAGCAAATATTTGATATAATGTCAACATTTTGGGTTAACAACACAAAGCGCTTTCAGCACTCTCACTCAAAAGCTTCTCTATTAGCCAATAAAATCAAATGGTTGAGAAATTGCACTGCAGGATGCCAAAGTTTCAAACAATCAGCTGGATGCACAGTAACTCAGTTGCAACTGAAAAGGACGACAGATTTATCCACTTGACCTACGTCCAAACTGTAAACAATGGAACAGAAGTTAGAGCTCCTTTTTCCCAAGTGTCAGATTTCGATCGGTCAACGCCACTAAAGCCGTGTTGTGTGCTTACCCTGGCATCGGTCACTTTGAACTCTCTCAAGATATACTGGGGCATGTTATACTCGGCCATGGGGTCCACCACAAAGTACTGGTATCTGGCCGACCTCTCTGCTGGCCAGTACTGGTGGCATTTTTCCTGCAGGGAGTGAAAAAAACATACCACAATGAGCCACAACATTCTCTTCCTACACTAGCTTCATTGTGTTCATTCCCAGAAAGATTTCATCTTATTCATACCGTTTAAGCATTTACTGCTTGAAAACCCGGCGCTCTGTTTTTCATGTATGGCTGTTTCGTAACGTGCCTTTCTACTTCAAAGCCAGATAAAGGAGGTTAATGTGCCAAAACTAAATGTTAGGAAGATAAGCTTAAGTGTACCCTGCCCATTTCTCTGAGCTTGGTGAGCATGACTACGATAGTAGAGTTGTGCTCCCAGAGCATCCTCCAGAAGTCCTCTGTAGTCTCTGCCAGCGGTCCCTGTGTGGCAATGTAGGCTTTCTGTTGCCTGCGGGGACGAAACAATCATAACATAAAAGGCTGCGATAACATCAGTATGGAAATACATTTCAACTTTCACTGTGAGCGGTCTGAAGAGGAAATGAAGGTTGAATGTTGAAACAGCCGCATTTGCGATGACCGACCAAAATATAGCAATAGCTGTTATCTAGTATAGATTTGCTGACTCTCTCATCTTTAGAATATGGTTCTGTACAATGTGGTGAGCTATTTGAAAGTCTGATGAGGTTTATATAAGTCAGTTTTGTACCCATGTGAAGCAACGGGTGCCGGAGTATT
Source organism: Rondeletia loricata (assembly GCA_900302605.1). NCBI lineage: Eukaryota > Metazoa > Chordata > Actinopteri > Beryciformes > Rondeletiidae > Rondeletia > Rondeletia loricata. The sequence continues at coordinate 13,002 of OMLI01018174.1, forward strand.
TCAGCACTTACCTGTATCCATCAATGAAACTAGCATTGATGTAGTCGGAGCCCTCTACCCCTCGAATGGGCTGAAGACACACTCGTGTGGACTCGTATGGCATTATGTTCACAAGGCGGTTCTTGAACTTGTTGCAGGGGAGATTGGCACTGATGAATCGTGACGTATGGGCTTTAGTGTTGGCTAAACGCTGCAGGGGAGAGAGAGAGAGACACTATTGAGCATATTGCTGTGAGGTAAGGAACACCGACATTCCAGTGTTCCTTTATTTCCCTTGTTCCTGGGTATGTTTGACGCTAAAGGTGTCAAAGATAAAGATAAAGACGTGAGTACTATTGATAATCACATGTTATGAAAGTGGGGGAAGACTAGAGGATTATGAGCGTTTGCCTGCAAACCAATCTGTACATGGTGGCCGACAGAATCTATACCGTTTATGGCTCATACTGTGCTATAGTTCCGTATTTCACATGAGCATGAAGCGATTACTGATGCTGCTTGGCTTTGGAGGGGGAAAAAATAGCATGTTATGATGAAAAGAGGGGGAAATGGATGCCCGGACGAGCCTAGAGTGGACAGGAGCGCAGTGTATTCTAACCTGTTTATCATCTCTTAGTGGAATCAGCATCCATCACAGAGCAAGGGAGTAGGTGCGTGACGAGCAAGGCAATATCGTGCATGCAGCAACGCCGCAGACTGCAAAGGGCTTGATGGGGTTGGTGAGCCTCTCATTGTAAATGCAGAGTATATTGCTTAAGCCCCTCTGGCAACTGTCCGGCTCGTGGGGAAAACCTGTGTTTGCCGTTTTGTAAACTAAGACCCCCTTTACCCAAGGAAGGGAGCTAGGGGAAGGGGAGAGGGGGGCATTTATCCCATGTTGGGTTACAAAGGGAAGTCAGCTAACTGGAATAGGGAGGAAACCACAGGCCCCATGCTGTCTCGCGGGCCTAATGGGAACTGGAAAAGTGTCCGGGAGTGGGACTGAGATTGGCCAGTCAATGACACTGGGGCCTGGATGTGTGGTATGCTTGTGGTCAATTACATTTCCCTCGAGAAACTAGAGCTAAACTCTGATATTTCAGATTAGTAATCCTTGACCACAACTATTTTGCATAATGTATTTTTGCTTCTTTGAGCGGTTTGTACCTTGAACTCCAGTTCCATGCCGGTGACGTTCTCTCCACCCTCTATCTGCGTCAGTTTCTGGATGTAGGCGTACAGGTTCCTGGCGGGCACTTCGGTGGTGCCGCAGTTGACCGCCTCCTGGAGCGCGTCGTGAATGAAGACGTACTGGTCCTCCGTCTGCACCATGTAGTTGCGCTGGGCACGCATTAGCGTCACGTGGCCGTAGATGTCTACGGTCTTCTCGTGCTTGATACGCTCCAACATGGCATCAATCACGATGAAGCAACCCGTGCGTCCCACCCCAGCACTGTGGTCAAAACAGAGATGGAGAAGGAAACATATTATTGGATGGTATTCTGAGTTGTAGCTGTAGATGCATCAGAGCTCGGTTGGTGTGCCGTCAGCTGACGTAGGATGCAGCCTCGTCGTTCAACCAATCGCACAATATGACAGTGGAACGGCTTCAATTTGTACAGTCTGATAATCAAGACATTAAGTGAACGCAAAAGACGGTCACAATCGCACAGTCTGCAAACACCTTTACAGGACTCAATCTCCATTGATAGGAATGAGTGGCAGTCCAGTGGCAGGAGAGGTAACCCCTCTTTGCCAAGTTATGCACTGTGGGGCTGACCATTTGGCTTCGAGTGTAATCAAATCTGAAGTGGCACTGTGCGG
>OMLI01018174.1:14824-32070 GCA_900302605.1 Rondeletia loricata
GGGGGGGGGGGGGCTTGGCGGTCGCGGTCTGCGGTGAGCTCACTGCTGGCTCTGCAATCCAGTCTCCTCTCTGCACCCCACCTGTGCTCTCCAACCCATCAGAGCTAATCACTTGCGCAACAGCAACATTTAACCTTCATCTCATAGGTTCAAAACGTGCCACTACAACAGATGCACACACACAAATGTGGATACACATGCACAATTTTGTGTGTGATTTTTTGAGGGCCTCTGTAAATGTGCTGGGCAACTTCTGAGAAGAGCAGCTGTCTTCAATTGATGCCATTAGATTAGTGCACCCAAATGGCATAAGGGCATTAGAGGAGGCACTGAAAAGCAGGTCTCTTCATTAAGATTCCCATCTTAGTGGGAAAAAACCACAGGGAAAATGTTTCACTGTTTCTCTTTGACCTATCCTTGCAGGTCAGATTGAGACACATGCTGCATAAATGTGCCCCCCCTTGTGCAGACTGCTGACGATTAAAAAATGCTCACCCCGGCACAATACATGTTTTAATAGCGCATGCCTCAGCACAGAGGATACTTTCTGACTACGGCTTATTTACTGTCGGGCGACATGGTGGTGTTAAATCCCGTTTGTTAACTCTCCTCCCACCTCTCTCAAAGCAGAGCATCGACAAGACAAGTCCTTGCGCTTGGCACTCTAAAGTAAATAGGTTATTCAATCCATTAAGCTGACATGCCTACGAGGTGTGAGCCACGCTCTTGTGCCTCCTCCTTCTGATGGAGCATTTGTTTTTCATTTGTTCTGAGGAAGGGGGGGAAAAGGATGGAGAAGGAAAACTCAAGAGGGAGTAAAGTTAGTCCCCGGGGGCCAAGTCTGGTTAATGTGCCATGTTGCAGTGGAACTGTGCTGCGAATGGCATAAAGACACGTACGGGAGTCACTGGCTTTAACAAAAGATCTGATGATCACTTACAAAATGGTTGATGTCGGCTGAATTATTCTTTTTTTGTTTTGTTTTACAAAAGTCTTTTTCACAGCTGTAGGGCAATTACAAAATGCGTGTGTGTGTGTGTGTGAGCGCATGTGAGTGTGAGAGAGAGAATCCGTGTGAAATCGTCTCAGGGATATTTGGAGAATGAATCACTTCCAGGTCTGAGAACACCTCAGCCCTTGGGGGAGGGAGGGAATGCAGAAACGCCGGGAAGAGATTTCTCCCTCAACCCCAGCTGTTTCCAATCCAAAACCGTTTTACAGTCCAGACCTGAATGCGGGAGAGTGATGACCTGCAGGAGAGTAAGTGACAGAGTGACAGCACTGAGCTAGAGCGATGGAGGCGGAGGAAGACGTGGATGACGGGGAGGAGAGTTAGGAGGAAGGCGGAGCAGGGAGCGACGCTGCCGGTAGTCTCGACGTTGTCTAGTTGTCTAGCCGGTTTTCCGAAGGACTAAGTAATGGTTAACCACTATTTTCTCTTAAGCATAAGACAAGGGTTATGTGTAATATTAATTTATCGACGAGTGGTGGTTGTGGTGATGGTGGGGGAGGGCTGAAAGCATCGGTACATTTGGCAGTTGAAGGGGAGCTGGCAGACCGACTGCACTAATGACCTGACACTGGCTTCTCAGCGAGCCGAGGCCAGCTGCTTTGGACGTCGACAGACAAAAGTGTCAGACTCGCTCTGTCGGAGTTTAGGGAATAGGAGAGAGAAGTGCAGTGTAGAATACAGCTGCAATGGGACCAGAGAAGATAACGCCTGAGCAGCAGTAAAAGCAATTACATATGTATTGTTACCAAATCTCTTTCTGTCAGCTGACCTGTCAAGTCACCATTTCCCCTACTTTGCCCATTAAACACACTCGCACAAACGTTCAAACTGTGTACGTAGAATTCACCAGGGTCACTGCAGTAAATGTTAATGAAGTCAGTAGTCATTTTATTGAGTGTATGAATACGTTCCAGTATATGGATGCAATACATTTTTAAATAATCACATAATTCCTTTTCAACTTGTGACTATAGAGACTTTTCCTAAAAAAGTGTTATGATACTGGATCTATTTGTATTTGTATGTTTTCTGCTTTATTTTCGATGTACCCTTGCTATTACACAGCACACTGGTTAAACCGCATTAATATATTGTACTACTGGAAGTTGAAACTCAAAAGTATGAGGTGCAAGGAAGCAGTAAAAGCATTTAAAAAATCTGCTGCAGGCTTCCTCAAAATATTACAACCCCTCACATCACCCGCCCCGCTGACAGAAGTCCTGCCCAAAATGTTTGAAATACTAAAAAGTTCAAAACATTATCACCATTTTAAGGCTTTAGGATCAAATACAAAAACCAAAAATGACTTTTCCCACCATCTTTTTGAGGAAAAAACAGCCCCTCTTAGCAAAATACAAACAAACGATTGACTCATGTCAATTGAACCCTCTTTGAAGCTGTGGGAGCGTGCTATCAAAGGTTTCCCTTTTGAGTCGCAGGGAGAGGCCAGTGATCTCCATGACATTCAATCATGTCTCTTTCACTTCCTCTGTGCACTCATAACGCCTGGGCAGCCCTGTTTCCAAAAGGACATAACAGTCCCCGACCTGCGGGTTAGTGAAAACAGCACGGAACTCGGAAAGCAAGAAACGTGGTACACTTCTCCTGGGAGGCGGACTTTCACAAGACGCGCCATGAAAAGATGACCTCACCTTGTGAATTAACATCCCTCCTCACTGCTCCTAAAGCCATGTTTCATAATGTTCTTTAAGCATGTGCAACAAAAAATGGTCTGTCTGTGGAAACATGGGATATAGTTGATGCATATCTATTTCTATGAGATAATTATTTTGCACCATTTTAAGTTCATTGTAAAAAAATGTTGGCACTGTGTGAATGCCACATTGCTCCCTGGATGACAATGAAGCTTGTCATTTAAGCCAAAAAATTTTAACATTTGGGCTCTAAAAAACGGATTTCCAAGAGTAAGAAATGGTTAAACTCTAGTTTCTCTTAAATGTCTTAAACGTAATGTCTTGTGTAATATTCTACTGGATTGTTACAGTCCTCCACTGAGTGTGACAGAAACACAACTAATGAAGAGGGGTTATACAATAGATCAGGATGGTGGTAGAGAATGTTGCTCTTTGTATGACAGAGGTGTCATATGTGGACACCCCTCTGGTGTCCTATTCTTAATTGGGGTATCTGTCTTGTGGTGTGACAACAAAGCAGCTAGATCGATAGCACTTGAGACGACGCCCACTTTTGTCCAACAACGCCAATTTAATTCTGCTCTCTTGACTCTGGGGGGCATTAGAGATGAAATGATTGTGTGTGGACACATCTGAGGGTGTGAGTCTGTGTCTCACTTGAAGTCTGTCAAGAGATAATGACAGCGTTGATACGTGAACATGTTTCTGAGTGAGTGTGAGCGAATTGCACAGAATGGGCATTACTGTATGTATCTCAAAAGCTACCATCCACACTCGCATACTAACAAATCCCCTGATTGCTCATTTGGCCAGTTATGTCCTTTGCACAGATCCTTTCAAAAACGACATGGTAAGCTGCTATGTTCAGTGCACCTCTGAAGACAATAGCCTGACCGACTAATTAATCAACCGCTCAAGAGACTGTACCATGCAGTTAATTATGTGCAGCAAAAATCCTTTTTCCTTTGGCTTTTATTTAGGTTTGTTTGTGCGTGCATAAGCAACAGTCTCAGCAAAACAGAGATTGAGAATTTGAACAAATCCCTTTGCTGTAGAGAAAACATATATAATGAAAACCTTTCTTGCCACAAAACACCCCTAACATTCTTGCACTCAGTATACAAGTATAAAAGCTGGCTCTATTTAAAATGGTGGTCAAACATGAAGTGCGGAGAGCCGGAGTGCCTCTGTACGGATTTGAAGCTTGGCAGTGGCTCTATCTGATAGGCAGCCAGAGGAATTTAAAAGTGCCATCTGCAGAGTGACATTAATTCCTGCATTCTGCCTCGTCGTAAAAAGTCAGGATTTTCAATTTGAACTGATTCGGCAACTAGCTCTAATTAACTTCAGCATGTGGTAATTCTAATTCTTCAGTAATCCCCCTTCCTTTTTTGTCAGTTTCTGACACACGTTTGTATCTAGTACACTCGCTATCTCTGTTCCTTCATTTTCACTGTCTGCGTCTCTTTCTCTGTGCAGAGCCTCTGATGACTTCCCGAGTGTAGAGGAGCCAAGAAGTCTGTGTGCCGTCTATCTTTGTGGCTCTCTGTTGGGAGTCTGGCCGCTTATGTCGCTGAGGAAAGTGAAGTTGGCGCTTTATTTGTTTCAGACGCAATAACCCCAGGGATAAGCCAAGGACTTGTGGGCCGCTGATGTGCGACATGTTAGTGCTGTAGCGAGCAAGATGTTTACGTTCGCTGAGGGCAATGACACTGGTAATCTTTGTGCTCTGTTGTTGCAAACACCTTCCGATTGAAAGTACCCACTTGAAAGCTAGTAGGATGATTCCCTTTGGCTTACAGTGGCCTGTAGTCAGCTTGAGCTATCAAATGTTCTCCTCCATGCCACCTTTTTTCCCCACGTTCCTCTGTTTTTTCCCTAAGTCTCCTTATCTTCTGATTCATGCCTACTCGCTTTTTCTTTATCTCAAATCTCTGTCCTAACCGTGACGGACATTGTATTGTGTCTTATAAATTCATATATTAATAACGGTAAATGGGGAGAAACAACAGTTTGATGCCTCAGGATGTTGTTGTTAGAAACCTTCTTGTTGCTTACCTGCAGTGAACCACCATGGGCCCTGCGTCTGGAGGATTGCAGGCTTTCACCCGTCTCAGGAAGGCCAGGAACGGAGTAGGGTGCTCAGGCACCCCGTGGTCCGGCCAGGCCGTGAACTGGAACTGCCTCACCTCTCTCTTCTCACTGGAACCATTCTGGAGATGGAGAAAGGTTGGTGACCACCACATCTCAATGACACCGAGTGGAAATACATCGCTCATACCATACACTTCAAATATCTGACATACTTGATAGGTCTAAGCGACTAGGAAAACAGCACCCAAAGTCCTCTTACTTTATAAAGTGCAAACGTCCTGACGCAGTACGTGGCCAGCTCTACTGTGTCCAGCAGCATCACTTGGATGAGACCGTAGGTCTCTGTCCCTCTTGTGGGCCAGTACTGGTCACATTTCACCTGCAATGGAGAGAAAAAGTACATTAGACAAGGTCAGGATAGGAAGGTAAGAAAACTCTCAGTCCTCTAGTTATACGAAATTAGTCCCGGTGCGTATTATTAGCACATTTGACAAATTTCTGGCAAAGTAAATATAAATACTGGTAGAATAAATTCACACAATTTGCCCATTTCTGCTGACCAGGTGTGATTTCACAATCAAGGGAATGGCCTGAGATATTTGGATGGAGCAGACAGTGCTATGTATTGCTCTGACAGGCTCTATAATTACAAACGTAACCACAGTTTCCAATCATATTACAGGCTCAGGTTTATTATGATTATACAGCTTTGTTGCCCGGTGAACGGTCAATAAAACGCTGTTCCATTACAGCATTACTGTTTTTAGCTGCCAAAGGGAAGCACTGTTAATGCTGGGGAGGAAATAACTGCGCTCCTATGCAGATGCTTTTCTTCATATTGTCCATTTGGATGTTTGCGTGAGAGATGATGTGGTTTCAGGAATACGTTCAACACATTCCAAATGTCAGCATGCTAATCAACAGTATCCTGCTGCGTGATGCTCTGGGACTGTTGAATAGCATGGCAACTGGACACCGGTCTGGAATACTCGAATATCCAACAAGTCTCCTATCCAATAATTCTATTTCCTGAACAGCTGTTATAACATCGGCACCAGGAGCAATGAAGTACGGAGCCCGGGAGTGGCCATAGGGAGAGAGAAAAAGTTATATCGAGGCCACAATATAGTAGAACGTGCGCATGATATGCAATTTGAACCCTTTTGAACATTTAGTTCCCTCAATTTGTTTTTTTCGAGGCAATGAAATGTATCTCGTGCCCACGAATAGAAGAAAACGAGGGCTGTTCGGATTAAAACAGCTCTTAGACAATGCATACACTTGTGAAGGTAAGCATCTTATGGAGACCATGCTGTCATGTGCTCAGTCAAAGATATTAAGTGCCTTCTGACCACGTCGACCTTAAAGGAGTGGCAAGTGCAGACGGTTGGTCGATGTGCCGCTTGAGTACTGTCCGAGTGTTTCATCAGCGACTAATCCAGAGAGCCTACAGTAAAGCAGCGCTAGGCTACTGATGTGAGCCATGCTACTGATCAGTCGTGACAACAAACAACAACAAAACATAATGTTGTAAAGAAAGGAGTGAGTGTATGCCGTCTGTGGGCAACAGAATGCAACATGGCTTGCCTTGGAGAAGAAATATGAAGGCATCTGAGGAGGCACAGTGGGACAGACACCATTCAGATAAAACAGAGAGGAGGACAAGAACATAAAACCCAGTAACTGTGTCACTGAAGTGGATGAGGAGAGTTGGAAGAATCTACAAGGCAATTTTCAATTATGGATGAAGAATGGAATAAATGCCGTCATAGGCATGTCGTATGAACACTGAGTGAAATATATGACTGTGTCCACATTGCTGTCTCTTACCCTGGACCTCTCCTCCAGTTTGGTCATCATGACGATGTTGGCACTCCTCTGCTCCCAGATCATCCTCCAGAAGTCGCCAAATGTCTCTGGCAGGGATCCCTGGGTGGCAATGTAGGCATTCTGCTTCCTGTAGCCATCAATGTAGTTGGCATTGATATAGTCACTTCCAGGGATGCCTGGAAAAAGAGACAAGGCGTGACGTGACTCGTCGAGCTGAGTCGGCAAACAAAAAATGACAAACAAGAAAAAGTAGGATCACTGATGTGTTGCAGAGGACAGAGGGATTGAGAAGGTGAGAGAGAGGGAGAGAGAGATAGAGAGATCCACAATAAAATGATTAAACTTGGTTGTTTCTTCCATTTTGTTTTCCTAATAAGGTTTTCTTAGAAGTTTTTCCTTGTTTGCTTCGAGAGTCTAAGGTTGGTGTTGCCGGGTAGGTTAGGCTATGTAGAATAGGTAGGCTTGCTTTGTCCTGCTAACACTTTCTACTGTGTGTCTTGTGCTTTGTTCTGCTTCACTGTGTTTGTCTTACATCATTCTGTTCTACAACTGATTGCTGATCAGTTAGATCCAGTTTGGCTCATTCTCTGTAAAGTCCTTTGAGACATGCTTGTGATAAAGGGCTATATAAATAAACGAACTTGAACTTGAATTTGTTTAACACATGTACAAAAGCCAATAAGTGCAGTGGCTTTTGCCGCAACTTAAATCAATCTAGTGTTCCATTCTCCCCGCTGTTATTGGACGAGGTAAAGTCAGATTCTGGTCCAGACTGCACTGGCTGTCCTCTGTCTTTACTCAGTCTAGAATAGTCGGTGTAGCCAACCTAGCCAGAAGCTTTGCATCTCTTGCTTTTCTTGAACTCGAAACACAAAAATGGCAGAAACTAGTCATAAATCCATATTTTTTTGTTGTCGTTTAAAGTCATAGATACAGCTTGGTCTATAAAAGTCTATCACCTCACATGGAGAAAAACAAACCAGCAAAAAAAAAACTGGCAAGACAATTTTCTCCCTCCACTCCGTGCTCCTCCTTCCCTCTGCTCGTGTGAAATGAAAGGCACAGCAGCCTTCTCCAGTGCGGGGGAAAGAGACGGAGCTGACAGCTAGTCAATGCTTCAGGACTGGCAGTTTCGGGGCTCCGTGCACACATGGCCGACCGAGATAAGTCTCATCTGCATGGATGCCGCGTCTCAGAGAATCCCCTCACTCCAGCTGCTTCCTCTCTCCCCCCTCCCCCAGACTCCCTTTAAGTCCCAGGTAACTTATTCAACAGAAAAAATACAAGAAAATGGAATATGAACACATTCAAAAACCCACCCACGTTATTTTTTTTCAAACCGTCCCCCGCCCTTTTCTTTTTGCTGCTAAAGCCGTCCATGCAGCCAGGCGGCTGTACATTTCCGTGATGGACAAGGGATAAATACAATTAAGCCCCGTCGCTTTTCAAATTGAAAGGGAAAAGCAAAAAAGAGACATTACTGTGGTTTAATGAGAATGAGGCGAGTTGTTTAAAGCACATTTGCTAAATGGTTTTGCCTGCATACTGTCTGTCACTCAGGATTTGTATACAATTCGACCATCTTTTTCCCTGTCAGTGTACTTATTAAGAAATAAACATTGCAACAGTGTTATTCGGGACTCAGTGGGCAAGCTTTCAGGGAGTGAGATTTAATGGTTTTTCAGTTTTAAGACAAAACATTTTGAAGTAACTTGCTCTTGGGGACTTCAGTGGTCTGCATTTGTAAGCAGATGACCACACTTCTGCTTTCTCAGCCACTGCTACGTTGTCTGCCTTACTGCCTTATGGATTTATGAAGGAAGCATCATTTTCCAACAACTGGAAAATAACTAAACACTTGATTTAAAAGTCCCAATTTGGCCAGATGAAGGATAGGGATTCACTTTAGATACCAGTTTAATCCTATGAAGCATTATGTTTTCTATGGTCAGGCAAGGTGCTTCGTCAGTTGCCAAAAGCTGAGCAAATTCAATTATGTAATGATTATTAAAGTCTGCATATCTACTCAAGCATCAGAGTGCCTGGCTCCCGGAGATTCTGCTGATCCATCCCCACGTCAATACATTCCGAAAGTGGCGGCCTTCAAATTCTAATGTCAAATCCCAAGTCCCTTTTTTTCCAAAGAACTCAATCAAAGTGAACAACAGAGGCATCGCTTGCCAACAGGCTTTGTTTAAGCTTTAGAAGGGAAAGAAGAAGTCCCTCATGTCCCTCTGGCTGAGAACTGCTCACATACTGTACAAAGGCTCCAGTGTGGGCGTACAATGTGTTTATATGCCTGGCTAATGGGCTCCATCAACACTCAGCTGTGTGTTGTTTCTGTGAGGCTGCAAAGGGACTCTTAAGTCTTTATCTGTCTGGTTTTGTCACACTAGCATCCATTTACTAGCCATAGTTTGTTTATTTTCCTGTGCAAATAAGCAGTCTGACATGCTTGTGTGGCATTACAATTCAAATGTACATTATGGCTGCGCTCCTGAGGTCTAGAAAACATTGGTATGCTGGATCTCAGTAGAATCAATACAGCGCTTGACGGTGGTGGGCGGCATACCGTCAATAGCAGAGAGCAAGACCCTCGAATGGTCGTACGCTATCACGTTGGCATATCTGTTCTTTGGTTTGTTGACTTCCAGGTTAGAGTGCTCCCACGTGAACTGCTGTCCAGGGTCAATGGACTGAAAAGAAAAAGAAAATTCATCATTATTACAATCGGAACACTTTGTAATAGTTCATAGCCAAAATTTTATTTCATTCTGTGGCAGTTGCCTATGAGCTATTCATACATGATCAATATCAGGAGGCTTAGTGAAAGATGCCTTTCACTAACAAGCTTAAATTGAATATAAATTTTGGATCTATTATAGTTTGCTGATGTTTAAATGCAGCTCTCCAAGAATCTGTACTTGAAACTCAAAGCCACACTTGGCTGTTTGCCTTCACTTCTATCTCAGACTTTTTTTCCAATGGCTCCAGGGCTATTTTGGCCATGGCTGCAAGTCAGGCAGTTTATAAAGGTGAAACGCTCTGTTAAGTTTAGTCACCCATGTGCATAACTCCATCAGTCTCCGATAATGTGTTCTTTCTGTCCCACAATACATTTTTGCATGTATGTACACATCCATGTTGTAATCATGTCATGCATGCTGTATCATAATATTGATACAGAGTTCTACCATTTGAGCCTCCTCACATCTACAAGAGAGCAGTAAAGAAAGGTTCCAAAATATCGCTAAAATATTGCTCAATGTCTAGCCATCCAGCATGAAAGGGTTTGTCTAGCATGAAACTAGTTTCCCCCAAGGCCAAGTCATGTCAAATAACAGAGTGGCCATTTAAAGCAAAATATTTCCACCAAGTGAAGTGAATGAATATATATTATTTACAACAATTATGCTTCAAAGCCATTTCATAGCCAATTAAGGGCATGCTCCTATCTGACAGATGCCGTCTTTAAAAGTCGGATGTTCTTGAAATATGTTTTTTTATACTTGATAAAGAAGTACTTAAGGTTATCACAAAAGTCAAGGTTCAAAGACAATGATTAGTCTCTGGCTGAAAGCTGGTTTATTTGGTGAATTGACTAACCCAAACTCTTATTTTAATTCATTAATTGAAATAAAATGTATTCTGGCTTCTCAGTATCTTTAGAAAATGGGATGTCAACAGGCACTGGAATCCAAGTCAACTCTTTGGGTCTGCAAATCCTAAATTAAAAGTGGCAAAATAAAAATTGGACTCAAAAGTTGCACTGGGAGGAAAAACAACAACAAAACAAAACTTTCTTTACTGTGAGTGACATAAAAAGATGGTGACCTCTGTTCTCTATCCAAAAAGCTTGTGTTTCATCGGCTCTGGTCATTTGAATAGCAGGAGTTTCGGACACATACTAGAGTAACACACGTGGGACCAATTCAACAGAATCGGCAATCCAAGCCCTCCTTCAGCTTTGTAAAGCAGGGATTGAGAACGGTCCCGTATCACAGATAAATGATCTATAAAACGTAATATCACGAGCGTGTAGAGGGAAAATACAAAGACATAAAAGACGGCGTTCCATTTCACATTACAGTGAAAGTATTGTGCTCGTGTTTTTAATGGCTGGAGTCTACTTTTATGAGTTAAATTACACCGTCCACTGGGAATATGACTAGTAGAAACCCAAGTGCAAAAGGACACATTGCAGAATTAAGACCTGAATTTGGACAATGAGGATTTCCCATGATACTTTTCTTACAAACTAATGACATATATACGCTAGGTAGATAAAAATGTGAACACACTTTTATGACTTCTCTAGGGGAATTTATGGGAACAATAAATACATACAAAAATAAGCTTTCTTATCCCTCTATAGACCAAGGTAATGATGGAAAACTTTGATTTAGATCACACTTCACTATGGCCATGGAGGGAAATACATATAGTGTGGACAGGAGCATATAAGCTCAATGTGAATAGAACAATACATCTCAGCACTGAGTTATTTATCGGCAGAAATCGCCCAAAAAGCAATATGTGGGAGGACAAACCTTTGGCTAAGCCTGATATTTTATCAAAACATGTTGAAACAGTGGGTTGCAACACTGTTCATGATAAAAACCTTCATTTCATTGCTCCGCTGGCACAGTGAAATGGTGACCTTTTCCAAGCAGCCAAATTAAATAGTAAAATGATTGTCATTCAGATTATGCTCTTTACAAAATGTTCCATTTTCACTTTGTTGAGTCAAACTGACTGATATGAGATCTCTGGGTAAGTCTGGTCAACAGATTCTCCATGATCCCCCCCCTATTCCCGCTCCCGCCCACCAAAGCCAGCTGCCACATGACAGTGGCATGCTTGAGCTGCAGTGTGGTTAGCATGGGTGTGTCATGATGGGATTAATGCTTCCAGGAAAATATCATTAAATGGCGAGACTGCGGGATTTGCCCACTACACTGAATAGTGACAATGATTTGAGACGACATCGGGTGCACACTCCTATATCGTTGGAAGAAACATAGAAAGAGCGGACTTCAGCTGGCTTCACAAGACATTATATCGGATGAGAGTATTATAGTCTGTTCATGGTAAATGTCTGATGGAAAAAAGTCTGAAGCTTTGCCTCTATTTTCACTGACACCACTATTACCGCCACATTGTTCAAAATTGCTTAATCAATCAAACAGTGGGACTTTGTCGACACTCATCATTACCTCATACTCCTGTGAAAACTTCAGGTTGTCGTTGGCTTTCAGGCGCTCCAGGTGATCGGCCAGGTCCATGATTGGGATCGGAGGGTGGCTAGCCATGCCTGTCAATCAGACGAACAGGAGGTCGGTCACCAGGGGTGCGAGAGGGCATCACCCGAGCACAAACCAACAGTGAATCATTAGATAAGCAGCATGTGTGTATAACAGGGGGATGGAAAAGTGAATCTTGTTAGGCTAGTTTGTTCACTCAAAGCAGTGGGCATGCTCATAAAGAGGATATGAACACAGAAGCCAATGAGAAGTCATCGAGCACACTTGCCCCACTGGGACTCTCCCTATTGTGAGAGAAGAATGTTATTCACACTGAAAAGCTGCGGCGGATAGTTAGCGTGACACAAACGAACAAAGACGCAAACAAACATACAAAAAAACAATCAAAAAGTTAGGCCAGATGTTGACGTCTGCTTTGAGTGATGACATATTACAGGCTGTCATTTCAAACTCCGCCTCCTGTGATGACATAGCGGTAACACCGGGTGGATTAGATGGGGGGTGGGAATACAAGGCTATGCAGAAAAAGGAAAAGAGGGAAATAAAAGCTAAAAATAAATAAATAAATCATGTCAAAATGTGTAAACGAGACCAACTAACTTGACAAATGGAGGCTACTGGGGTAACCGGGTGCACCTGAACCTGTGGAGGAAACGGCGGTATAAATAAATAGGTCGCAGACGTCATAGCAATGTGATGACTATATGTTCTTTCCAAACAGAGGGTAGAAATTGAAACGTGACAAGAACTAGTAACTGAATGGCTACGTGTAAAATGTGACATCGGTTAGTAACATACAAATCAACATGCTAGAAGCTTGGCTATGCCACCATGCTTATTTCATAGGAGAACAGAAAGCATACAGTCAATAAAAAATAAAAAAAATCAGCAGCATAGAGTATTCTGAGACACTACAGACCAAAGTTGAGCAACCATAGGATATTATTTGACATTCATTTGAGCTGAAAACACTGACCAGATGATATACTACTTGCATAGTCTGCAGCACAAAGTTCCAGTCTGCATTTAAGTTTGCTTGACTTTGACGATGTAGAATTGACATTGTTGAATGTGTGTGGTAGTAAACGTATATGTTGCATCAGCATATTTGGGGAGCTAAGGTGTAGGGCAAGATCAAAAGCGCAGGGGTGTGCGTAGGTTTGAACAATGCTGAAGTACAGCTGGTGAGACGCTAACGGAGGACGCCTCACTTGGCCACAGGGGGATTTGAGGACAAGTTCCCCCACCCTGTTCCAGGTAGCGGGGTTTTTGTGGCTGATGGATGCAGGTGCCATTTTGCCACATGTCTCTCTCCAACATGCATGTGATGTTTCATCTCGGTTAATGGCACAAGTGGGCATTAGCTAATGGAAAACGCGGGGCCTCGTTTTCCCTCCCACTCTCACGTCTCGCTGAAAGATGGCAAAGGCTCTTTCTATTGCGGCCCGCCACTCAAAATCCATTTCCACCACTGGGGACAATGAAAGTGCCATTTGCCACACTGCGTCGCTCAAACATCAAGCATCCTTGAAGATTAAAATGTCCATTGAGGGGCAAAGAGGTGAGAGGGAGGGGCAGAGAGAGGCGGTCTAATGTAGCTCCGCTTCAGGGCTTGAGAGGATGTGGTCACGTGGGAGAAACATTTCTTTGGGCCTTTTCAGCAGCGAGAGAGCCAAGGTACCAGCTCTCAGAGAGGCTGCTGGTGGAAGAAAATATGGCTTGAGAGTCGACTGAAATAGTGCGAGGGTGGTTGAGATCACTCTGAATCGAAAGGAAAAATACCCCTCTGCCAGGACGAAACAGCCGGTAATGGTCCGAACGTCATTGAAGAGCTTTCATAAATATGCATAATCTTTTTCAAAAACGAGCCTGCGGGGATAATTCATCCTCCTATCATACTAGCTGACCTGTAAAATATGGCTTTGATATTACAACATTATTGGCAATCTCTGAACACCTGTCCCAAAGCAGTCGGCGCCAGAGGAACTCAAACGGCAGCTGAGTGTGTCTCTTTCGGTCAAGAGGAGGCACAGATGCGTACTGCCTTTTCGGGAGATAAATGGACGGTGACTCCCATCTTTTCCCCAGTCGAGAAAAGGCCACATGGAGACTGAGCCAAAGCGTGACCACTGCTCACCTTGCCACTAAAGGTCAAAGGGAGTAAACACTCGTGTTCACAGCTTGTCACCAGTCTTCTGGCTCGCCTACAAAATGTGCCAGAGTCATGACACCTTTTCGTAGTTCCCTAGCCGCCACAATGCTGCATCCCGTGACTTCCACACAACAGGATGTCATCCAAGTAGTACTGCACTGTTCTGAATAAGCACGACAAGTCTTGATGACCTGGATGACACAGGTGGACAGGATGATGACAGCTGCTGCAAAATTGTCCAGCTTGCATTTCTGCCTCTTCACCCTCCAATAAGCAGTCTCTCCAGGGAGGACACTGTCAGTTTTTACCCTCTGTGCCTTCTCTAAGTCACCTGTCCATTATCTACCTGCAAACGTCTCACTTATTTAGTGCCGGTCCTCACTGCAGTGGTGGGAACAGTTTGGGAAATGATGGCATTGCACTTCAATGTCAGCAGAGAGCAAATTAACAGGAAATGGATGATAAAAAACAAAAAACATTCAATGATCAATGAAGATAATTATGACGATACCGAGTATTCATCTAATTTGACAGAAAATGTTATTTTTTTCTGTAATCAGTGAGCAATCTATAGCATTGGCATACATTGTCGAAATGCACTTTGAGCTGCGTATTCACAATGAATGAGATGGACTTCATTGGCTTGATTTGGAGAACTTACCAGGCGTTTGGAAGTTGAGACGTCGGAGCTCGACTGGGTCAGTGGGATGATGCAATGGCATCTCCTTGCTGTTCGGGAGACTTCCTTTCCTAGCTTCAGATTCTGCTCTTTTCCTGCAGAAAAACAAAATAGTACATTACAATTATTTTGTCAAATTATTCAATTTTAACATGCCCTTTCAACCATTACCACCTCCGCATCCTTACCGCTTTCTATATTTGTAGCGGATCAGTGATGTTTTTATCTTTTTCGCATATCACTGGTGCGCAAGGGTCAAAACCCTTATGAATCAAGTGACCTTTGATTGTGTGTTTCATGGAGGTCAGTCAGGTTTGTGTAAATAGCCATGAGGGTCAATACATACATGGCCACTGACAACTATAGATCACATGTTTTGTAGGAGGTCACTGGTGCTTGTTATACATAGCAGAGAGGTCATCTCTACATGGACTTTCAATGGATATCTTGACACACTGAGTTCTTTCAGATTGTAGGAAAAAGTCTCTACATTTGTCCTTCAGTTTCCCCATAATGGCTTGCTGACATCCTTCATTGAAACAAAGTGGCATGGCTAGCTGCAAGCAACATGTGTTCAACATGTGTTCAGTACGTTGCATGCTCATGTGGTGGAGATCACACAAACCCTTCAAACACACAGTAGACGATAGTGTTTGGAGTAGCTCAATGTTGTTTGAATCAAAGCTAGACGATGAACTCGACACTGATCTAATTTAAGTTGAAAGGGGAAAACCAAAAATGCTTGTGAAAGTATCAATTATGTTGAGCAGAAATGCAATAAAAAGCTGGCGGTGGTTTTGGCGGAAAGCTGAGTGAAGTGGGTGTTAAGTTGCCCCAGATGTGCGTTGGGATGTAGTGCAATTGTGTTGAAAAAATATCTTGGTGATACATTGGCATGCAATGACCATGTCAAACAGCAGGTAGGTAGATGGTGACATTTGGAAAGGAGCAATGCAACAGTGTTAAGCATGCGGGAGATGAGAAAGGGATGAGTTCAACACAGCCTAACCATTACTACTGGACTTTTAGAAGAGTTCAGCAGGGTGTTAGTGGTGGTAATGAGTTGGTGAACGACAAGAAGTCCAGTGGGTGAAAATGTTTGCTTACTCTGTCCAGTTACTGTGATCTCAGTAGTCAAAGTGTTGGTATAATGTATGTATACTGTATGCTTGTATACTGAATATACAGTACTGTGTGTATGATCTAGGGAGAAAAAGGGTTACCTGTCTGGTTTGCTGTTCCATTGGTCAGCAAGGAAAGACATTTTGACACAACATTAGATGGTAAGACCCTTTGCCTTTGTACAGTGGAGAATTCCAGCAGCTTTATATCATTTCTTTGGAATAACTGAATGTTTATGCAGTCAGATGCATGGGACTGTGCATCTGACTGCATAAGAGACAAACGATACCAATCGTATCTCAGTTTTGCTTTGCGTGCAAGATTAGTGATGCTTCACTTCAGAGATTATGCTCAATTATGCAGCCTTGGGGCTCTTGTGTTTCAAATAGTACAGTTTTGTCCCAGGTGCATCCAAGATTTGTACGTTGCATCTTTGCCATTTCAAGCAGTTTCAGCCGATCGCCTCTTGTTCAAGCATAAAAGTCATCTCGTGGCTCCTATTTGGCGTGTCCGTCTTTTCCCCTCAAATAAAACTCGATCACTGTCACAGTTACTAAAACAACTCCAAACAAAGACAACATGGGATCACGATTATTCATGTAAGTATATACATAAAGCTTAGGGAGCATTAAAAGGTATGTTACCAGCCTTTTTTATTCAATCATGACCAGAATCTATCTTCAGGAGGGTCTGGTAGCAGACAAGGCATTTTGACTTACAGATCAAATTAACACTAAACTGAGTTGACTTAAATTATTCTAACTATGTGTTGGAGTACAACGCACTGTGACTGATCTATGTAGTTCACTGATCAGGTTGCATGTTGTCATCCTCTTTTCCTTTCCCAGGACTCAACATAACACTGGCTGTTGTCCTTTGTTCCATACGAGAGGAGCATTCTGTCACATAAAACTTGATCTTGACAAGATAAATATCTCCTGGTTATGGACCAGAATGTCCCCCAACATGGCGGTGACATTGACTTGGTAATTGTTGTGTAAATCTGCTGGACACAAACAGAAATAGTGAAGCCCCCCCCAACAATCGTTGTTTTCGGGCGTGGCAGTTCACTGTTCAATTAACCTCGGTGCTACCCGATCCAAAACTCGATATGAATGAAGTACAAGGTCAATAAGGTCAAAGAGAGATTCAACATAAAGCTGATTAACATTATACTGATACTAATGGATTTAAAAATATATATTGGTACTGTTACTGACTGTACCTTACGCCGACTCTTTACTTATTAATCTTACCTTCCCAAAATTACTTCTCGAGGACTATTGTAAAATGCAGCTCAGATAGTCGGAGAGCTCCCCTCCTACGCTTGACTGATGAGCAGTGACAGCAAGCGGTCTAGCTTCCACTAGGGGGTTTCAGACGAAAGGCTGTTTGATTCGAGAGTACGCTACCGCAAGTGTTTGCTACAGTTTTACGT
>OMLI01018175.1:0-19420 GCA_900302605.1 Rondeletia loricata
TACAGCAGTTTAATTGATGTAGATGTGCAGCGATATTGGTGTGTGTCGTGTGTGTCTGTGTGTGTGTGTGTGTGTCATTCTTGCATCTCTGTGTGCATGTGAAGTTTTTGCTCCAGTACCTTTAGGGCAATGCAAGCCATAACAAGTAGCCTACTCTTTTTACATTACCTGTGGATATATTCCACCCACATACACTTTAACTAGCTATACAGTCACTATAACGTTTGAGCACTCTGCAATTCTCGGATGGTTTAATAAATCCCTGTACAAGATTGTGTATTCCTTGTCTACTGTCAAGTTTTTATTTGGCCCGTGCTTAAAATAGTTCTCCGGCCACCACATATGATTCTACAAATACCCTTTTCTTTTCTTTCCTGAACCCGACACTCCCAACTCAATTAAAATGTTCCATATTTGGGAATGGGCATCCGAACATTTTTGATGGTGGGGAAAAAGTCTCAGAACAGAAGGCAAAAGGTGGAGTCTACTACTGTGGTCCCAGTGATCTCTTTGTCTGGAGTCTGTGGCACAGCGCTCTCACTGGGGCAACGCAAGCACACTACTGCTGGAAGACCAAACATCTGCGTGCAGAAAGGATGAATCATGAGGCAGAGAATACAGGCAGTTTGCACTTCAACAATTTCCTTCAGCTCATCCTCGTTCTTTATTTCACACTGTGTCTGGAAGAGAGGGGGAAGAAGGATGAGAAGAGGAAGAGGATAGAACTAAAAAATGACTTGATTATAATGCTTATAAAGCATAAAAAGCTTTCGTTCTGTAAAGTGAATAATCATAAGTGTCATGATTGTCAGCAATAGAACAATTGAAATCATTGGAATGGAAAAATTTGTATGAAATCATTGCGCCTTTGCATAATATTGTCCTGCAAACCCATCTCTAGGATTGTATTTAACGTCTAGTCTAAACGGAGAGGTCATCCTGCCAACATGGCCGCAGCTCTGAAGTGAAAACATGTCGCTACGAAACCTCGGGGATCATCACGCTGTGAGGCCTCGTCTTCAGACCCTGGGCCAGTGAGCTGTGGCCAGGGAAAACAACCCCTCCCATTGGGAGATCAAGACTGAAGAATTAGTGTCAGTCAGCTGGAGACCGGAGCTGAGAGGCAACAGATGACATCCCAGACCTTGCCCGTGTGTTTGTTCTGGGAGTTTTTTTCTTAACCTCAGAGGAAATGGGATTGGCACATTGTGTTGTATTGTTTTTGTATGTTATCATCACTTAATTGGTTCATACCACTGGTGATAGGTATACCAGTTAAATGAAGTTAGTAAATCTAGTGATCATAGGGAGGCATATAATGATAGATTCATTATATTCATATTCATTTACAGCACTGGTACTTTGTGGTTGGGGGTTTTGAACACATTTTGATATTAGCTAGGCAAAATACCAAGCTGAGTAGATGGAGAGTTGGAATCCATGAGGGAATTGAGTATGCCACCTTCTGGCCAAATGCTCCTCATATCTGTGCAAAAATAAACAAATGGTGTCTGAAGATCAAGACCTAAGCAAGTCTCAACATACTGTACGTTTTATAAAAATGTGGGAAAAGGATGTCAGACTGGTCCCTTGAATAGATCTTGAACAGTTACTGAATCCAGCACTTATGTTGCAGCCCATTACTTATATGTTCAAAGCTCATTCCTAAAACTTAAAGGGAAGGTTTTCAAATAGCCTCACTAAAACTTTCTCAACTGCACCCTGTTAGTTTCCTACTCTGCTAAGGAAGTCCAATCTTTTTCTTCACCGCTGAGACATAAACTATGCTCTCTGTATCCAAACCCAGTGTTGAGGAGTCATCCCTGTGTAAGGCTGACTGGGATCGCTCCCACAGAAAGGCCCCCTCTAGTGCATACTCTGTCTGCCACTGCCAACGACAGGCTCACCCTAAATTCACAAGCTGGATTACCGTGTAAACACAAGCCCCCGCAAGATGCAGAAGAGCAATGATGAATGTGGATGCATTAGGGTGATGGGGGTTACTAGGTGGGGTTAGGGGGCCTATTTGGTGGTGAGGGTGGAGGTGGGGGAGAACCTCAAGAATAAATGGTGAAATGTGAGACTCTGGATCATGTCCGAAGCATCCACTGGAAGGAGGAGCTGCTCTCACATAGTCCAGATGGGTGTGAAAGAGGGGAGAGATTTAACTCTTTCTCTCAACCAGATCAGTTTTTCAGTCAGCATAGACATTTCCTGTGGGTTTCCTTAATCTGCAGGGCAATTATGTACAATATAATAAATGAAGGATTGCATGATTCTTTCAAAATGCTCAGCTATGAACATCTCCTATGTAGTTGTTTATATGAAACTTTTCCAAATATGAAATTCTTGTCCTTAACCTCCTAACACATCTAACATTGCCAGCGTTGGACTCAAGCCAGAGATTCTTATCCTCAATACAGCTTTGAAATACAGTGTAAACTATGATCGCACAATAGTTTTGCAGGTAGTGATTACTTTTGTTTTCTAATGGCAGACTGGAAAATGTTTCCTTCTTGGTTTCGCTTAATGTGTCACTCCCAGCTACTTTGTGTTAGTCGTAACTACATAGACAGAAACACTGGGTGTAAGTGGGACCATCATTCCATTCCTGGGATGTCGATGGCTTGGATGTCAAAGGTCAGCAGTTTGTTGTTGCCAGGTGCAGAGGTGTAGTAGCTTGCTTTAGGAGACGAAGCCCAGATAAAAAGAGGCACCCCAATCACATCCTGTATTCTCAGGGTGAAATCTTTGCCACCCTCATACTTGCCGCTGAATTGCAATGACAACTGAACAGAAGCTCAAACGTTAGACAGTATAAATTTTCTAAAATTGCACGTGAATTAAAGCTTACATAGACAGAGTAGATTGAGTAAATGACTATTATGAGACATTTATGAAAAGAGGTGGTCTCGCTTTATGCAAAGCTGAGCTCCAAATGTTCTCTCCTTTCCCCGGGCCTCCCTATTCCAGCCTCCTCTCTTTTTTTCTGTCTCATCCAAACTCCAACATGCAACATAATAATCAAATAAGCAGAGCAGCCCTACAGGAAATATTACTAACAGCTGAAAAGGGAAGGTAGAGGCCTGCCAAGATACATTCCCTAGACCTGATTCAGATGGTAGGCTGAGGAGAGCCACCAGTAATAGAGTCCTCCAAGGTGGCAGCATGTCGAATGCAAATCCATGGTGGCACAGGATCATGATGTATGTGCAGGGACTATAGATCAGCCGTTGTAAAGGGGGGAAACTAACTAGCATATTCTGATTTCACCTCTCTGAAAGAGCAATGTAGGAACATTGAGGTTCTGCTCTTCTTTCTGTAGATGGAACGACAGCATGATAGAGATACTCTCTCCCTGGAGGGTCATCTTTTCCACCAATGCAGAGGTAATCTAAACAGTATGCGGAACTGCTGCTCTGAGCCGTAAGCATACAAGCATGTAGACTTGAGGAAACCGATAGTGTTTCAGATTGTAGAAAGACTGTAAAAGGGGCAGAAATGACCGGGGAAGCTGACATTTTTCCTGGGACTTTCCATTTAGCTCAACAAAAAGTTGGCCTCAAGCAGTAGCTTTTGCCAAAATTAGAGAGAAGGATTTGTGCAGAGCAGGAAAACAGCTACAGTCTGGTTTGGTTTCATCCACAGAAACAGACATGAAGAAATCTGTGTTTGCCCTTTCCCATGTAGACATACACATGCATACAAAATATAGAAACCCCTCTGGAAGTCTGAAGTATCTGAAGTACAACCACACTTCAACTTGATGTGAAATACTTCAGCTATCAAGGGTATGATACTGTAAGACAAGATGGCAGGTGACTAGAATTGGCCCTGCCAGTGTATGTGACCCTCCAAACTGATGGTGTTGGTTTTCATCCCCTGCTCGTTGCCAGTAAGCCCAGTCTTGTCCTGGGTTCTCTCCTCAGACTGTGTCTTCCTCTCGTCTGGGCCGTCGTTTCAGACCTTATGAGAGCCTTCAGATTGGAAGCAGCTGTGGCTGTTGGCTGGGTTCAAGCTGTGGGAGGCTGCAGCAGGCCAGCTTGCCAAGCCTGGCCCCCACGGGGAGGAGCCCCAACATCTGGAAAAGAAAGAAAGCTGGCTGAAACAAAGAGAAGACAGCCCAGCAACATGACTGCTATCTCTCAGCCAATCATAGCGCTACAGTACATGTTGCAAAGGTGCCTAAGAGGAGGGGAGATTTCTACTGTTCACCTACTGTAAATGAAACGTTTCATGTGTCAATGTTGTTGGATTAGTAATGAAACAATACAGTACATAGAAATTGCAATGCACATTTAATTTAGCACACAGTGTGCATCTGCTGGGTTTCAGTGTTACAAGAAAGAGAGATAGTGGGGAGTGTAGGACAGAGTGGAAGAGACAGTGGAAAGAGTGGACAGGCGGTTGTTAAGATCCCTCCCTCTGGGCCTCTGCTGATATAAGAGCATGTCTTAACATGTGGGAGCCGCCCACAAGAGGGAAAAAAGAGGAAGGGGGCTGAGGTGGTGCTCATGCTGGTCAAGAGAAACTTGAATTCCTCCTCAAATCTACTCATTTTAGCTTACACAAATTGCTTCCTAATAAAGGTGTGCGTTGTTATGTCTCTCTGGGTGAAATGACTTGGCCAAATTTGATCTACAGTTACCCTTCACACACTTATTTTCCTAAGACCCTGCCTTGGAAATGCCTTTTTTCCCCTACAAAGTTTATAAGTGTAGAAAGTGATCATCTACACAGATGATGAATCTTTATAGCCAGTTAAATAGTGTTAAAAAAACAAAAAGGTAGGTAAACTATGACCTCCAGTCCCTGATCATTATAAGGCATCACAACCACCAATATAAACATATGTATCCTATTATTTTTAAAACTGTTTTTCCTTAAAAACCCTTTATTCTATTTCCTATATCACTGACGTTAGTTTGATACTACGTACTGTAATGTATACAATTAATTAACATCATAAAGATTTATTTCAGGATAAAAAGGCGGGTAAACTCTATTCCACAAATAAAATGGAGCGTTTACCCTCTACATCAGTGTTTATAGCTCTGTGAGTCCGTCAGAGTGCAGTGTAGGAAAGTAAGAGTTACTGTAGATGCCATGTTGACGTCTATTTTAAGTGAAGTAGTACACTATATCGAGCCATGGTAATTATATGTTATGGTCCACTGAATTTCCAGCCCGGCAAAGCCAATGTAATTAACTCGTCTTACTTCCGTTTTGCTCTTCTTCCCTTAAACGTGCTTTAGTTTGGCCTTTTTCACTCTCAACAAGTATTGAAAGTAAGAGGTGAGTAGTACAGAACATGCACACAGACCTGTAGCAGCAGCAATAGTGACACGTAGAGGGCTTGTCCTGGGCTTGTACAGCAGAGGGATGGAGGTAACAGAGTGAGAGAGGCACCGGCATCCCACCGGCAGCCTGGACAGAGGGGGCATTCTTCTCCTCGGATCCCCCTGGTCGTCTCTTCCAGACCACAGTTTGCCAGTCGATCTGCTCACCGTTTACTGAGGAAATGTTCACTTAGTGCAGGAAGTCTGAGGTTTCCCCACTATACCTTTGATTCCAGCACTTACCCAAACAACACGGGGGTTATTAGCCTGGTCAGAACAACATAGGTGGGAACTGGTAAACCCAGGGGGGGTTACAAGGCCAGTTCACACTAGAGTCATATTTAAATAATTTAAATAACTAGATTGCCCACTGTACTTGGGCACTTTTAATTATAATTAATCTTAATAGATTAATGTTTTGTTATAGGTAATCCTTGATTTAATCACATGATCAGTCAGTTTAGGCTCTCAGCTGATGAAGTCCTTATACTGTAGCCTAAGAATGGGATTTCTTGTTGAACTGCTTAAAGAACTTGTTCGACTCCGACCTATGCTCTTATCATTGAGTGAAGAATTTGGATAAAGGATTTGGGCAGTAGTGTTTCAGACTGACTTCACTGGCAAATTATAGTAAAGTATAAGGACATTTAGCATGTTTGAAAGGCCAAAGCAGTTGGGCATACAAATCATCCCAAATGGCGCGTTGCGTTCGACTTTCCATAAGATAATATATGAGAGCTCAACAGCTTTGCCATTGTTCATATAACTGTTTCTCAATCTCAGCACGTTTCAAAACGTTTAACATTGTGAGCCTGTGGATAGACAAAATGTGAATTTTTAATTGGTCTATCAGGTTTGTCAAGCATAAAATACAAATGTGCATTTGGCGTAATGCAAAAACTAAACAATAAACTATGACAGCACAAGATGTTCTTTACATCAGAAAAAAAAAATCTGTATATACATAATAAAAAACAGGCATACAAATAAATCTTCCAAAATCAGGACAATTTGTATGATGCAATCACCATACAATAGCATGTATATTTCTTAGTGTTAGATTAGGTGAGATGTGACGACATAAGATGAGATAACACAACATAATACAAATACAATACAATACAAATACCTAAATACAAATATATAATAATGAAGCAATAGCATTTCTACATAGACCTGTAAAAAAGCAATTAAATAACAATTAAATTAAATGTCCTTATCATTTACCATTTTGTATTTTTGTGATCATGATAACACTATAAAAGCACTGCAAGCTTGCTTAAATATCACATTCTTTAAAACAGATAACTAGGGCCTAGTTGTATCTAAACTGTTTATCACTGTTACGAATGTATTTCAAAAAATTTGTAATTCTGCATGTTTACTGTACTTGGTATACTTATATATAACTACCATATATGTTCATGATTCTAAAATGCAAAAAGACAATAGAATACTTGTTTTGCACCAATGCTATACATTTACAAATGGCATGTTTTGTATTTACAGATCATTCTATTAGGTATTGTATTGCTATATTATATTCAACAGCATCTGCCCCTACTTCTGGAGTTGCATATATTTTCATTTGTGTTGTCACTTGTTTTATGCTCCAGACAACGAACTCAAATAAAAGTCAAACAACCATGGAGTACGCTAAGCTGTACCTAGACGTCATTCAGTGGCCTCCTACTTGAATTAGATATTATGAATCATATCTCAGTATTGTTCTCTAAGTCATCAAGCTCAGATACAGCTGTTCATTCAACCAAAGCTCAATTAAGAAATAAGTGATCACTATCTATCAAGGGTATGGATACGGTTAAAGGAATACGTCAACTCAAAAAGAAAGCGTGACGAAGGTACCAAAATATGTTGGGATACAATAAAAGAGGGCAGACTCCTCTTTTTGGGCTTCTTGAGGCAAAACATTGCCGACATTACCAACTACCACTTCCTGTTTCACCGACACCATTTTTAAATTCTCCGGGTCGCTTTTGTTCGGCGTCAGACCTTTAGTCTGGCAGGTTTGTGTAGGAGAAAATTTACACGAAATATGATATAAAAATAGCGTACTGTTTTGAACTAGCAGGGACTACTTTACCTGTTAATATAGGAAGTGAATGTTGTGGGCAATGGGAGACTGTGTATCGCAAAAAATTACTGTGCAGCGGATGAATACATGTTTGCTCACCTGAAATAGTTCAAAAAATAAAGCAGGCTACATTAGCCATATTGAGTTAATGATATTTCATTTTTTTAAATTATGAATCTACAGGCCATTTATTTAAAAAACGATTTTTAAAAATGTATTACTAAAAGGTCTTCTTACTTTGTATAATGCTAGTTGCCTATTATAGCAGTGTTTCCCAACCCAGTCCTCAAGTTTTTGTTCCATCTGTCCTGTTGCACACCTGATCCAGTTAAGGGCTACACACTTTCATGTTAAGCCATTAATTGGATCAGATGTGAAAGAGTAGAGCTGGAACAAAAGCTTGCAGGACAGGTGGTACTTGAGGACTGGACTGGGAAACACTGCACTATGGTGTATTCTCAAGAGTTAGCATGGAGCACCAGAGCGAATGATCTACCGGGGACAAGTGGATGATTTTGGTGTCTATGTTCTCACACTTAACGGTTGACCAACGTGTCAATCTCTCAAAAACCTAGTGTGTTCCTTTAAGGCTCCCACTGAAATCAAGGGTCCTGTTGAACCAGGTTTCGGTATTTAAACATTTATTCAATTCTACCATTGTCCTGCAGGGGAAGTAGAGAGCAATCTCACTGCAGTTTCTTCTTAGCCTGTTGGGCCAGCTCTCTGGCCTTCCTCCTCTTCAGCTTCTTCTTGAGGAGGAGCAAGTCGATGTAGACGATGTGATCTAAGACAGTGGAGGCGCAGAGGAGTCCACCATGCAGAGCGCCTGCTATCCCGCAGCTGAACACGTCTTGGCCTGGAACAGACAGACACATACACCCCCGATGGATGAGACGAGGCTGGCCTGGATTCTCTTGTCTCTATTTCCCTCTAGGGGAGGTTTTTCTTCACGAGCTTCAAAGTATTTTTTCAACCTCGTCTGCATATTACTTGATCTTTCAATACTATTTGAATTGTGTATTTTTTTTCATCATACCAATAAACTAAACCAGCAAAGGTTGGCCTGGACACATTAGACTAATCTTACAGACTGCCATAGAGGCTAGTTGTGTATGAAAGAATAACACTGCAGTGAAGTCTCACATTTCAAAGTGTGATCAGCCCTCCCAGCTGAAGAGTAACTGAATCAATCTGAGGACTTGTTCAGACATTTTCTAAGCCTGTGACAACTTCACCCAGTCAGACAACACAAAGGGCTGACTGTACTCATATACAGTTTTAACATAAAAGCCTTGCCATACGAAGTTTTCATACCTGAGATGTAGAGGTTTTTGACAGGGGTGTTGCACCTGTTCCTTGCCACAGCCTCAGCATGGAAGCGGTCCAGGTTGTGCTCAGCGGAGTACATGGCTCCACGCTGGGCGCCCAGGTAGTGCATGTTGGTCAGTGGGGTAGCAACGTCCTGGAAAACTAACTGAAATACAAATCATACAAATGTTGCAATGTACATTTTATCCAAAGACAAACGACATCCACGTATGAAAATGAAAGGATGGACAACCTCGTTAAACAGACAACAGAGAAAATGTAATGCACTAGCATGCTTTCGTACCTAAGAGTTGACAAAATCATTGTTTAAATAATAAAATCTTTTCAATTTCCTAAATGTACATGCACTGACTACACAAACAGACTTAAACTTGTGTGCGCATATATGCATATATGAGAGAGTGAGAGAGATTGTCAGCATCATACCTTGTCTCTGATCTTAGGGAATATAGTGCAGGCCCAGTCAAAGAGTTTGTTGGCAAATCTCATTTTGTAGTTGTAGTATTCATCACCCCTCCTGCGCACGGTAGTGTCCTTCCATTCCTCAAACCACTCGTACTTCGCCATGGTCAATATCGTCATGCAAGATTTTCCTGTGAACATGAAACACGCAAGACATCACAGGCTAATCTATATGAACACACACCTGTGACTGAAAGGGTATTATTTATGAGTGATACCTAACGAACAGATGTGTTTAAAAGTGGCATGTGTTAATAGCAGCACATCTTAAAAACATGTTAATACTAAAGACATTTCTACGTGTTTATTCAAGGGCAACCCATCATGTTTCATTTCAACACATCTATAAGAATATCGACGATGGCGTCTGCCTTCATCAGTCCCTTCTGCATGCATCATGTTTGCCTGCTTGTGCTTTGTGCTTTGTAGGACTTTGGGTATGTTGATAGCATGTTATAACTCAAATTTAGTAGTAGTAGTAGTAGTAGTAGTAGTAGTAGTAGTAGGGTTGTTTGTACCAGGGTGTCTTATTTTGGCCTCAGGGTCTTTGGCAGATGGCATCGTGATGAACATCATGGGAATGTTATCAGGTGCTTCCTCCTTGCTCATTGCAAAGAACTCCTCCATCCTACAAAAATATAAAAATATAAAAATGAGATCAGCAGGGTATGGCCTGAGGTCATTTCCCAGCCGGAGAGGCTCAGGCTTGTTCCCCAGTGTGGCCATACTTTTTAAATTTTTTAATGTAACCTTTATTTAACCAGGAAAAGTCTCATTGAGATTAAAAATCTATTTTACAAGAGCGTCCTGGCCAAGACAGGCAGCAGCACAATTAACAGGGTTGTGTTAATTGTGTTAATTATAATTGTGTAAGTATATACTAATATACCAGAGGGCAAAAAGAGAATTTCCCCCTTGGGAGATGAATAAAGTATCTAAAAATGAGTTTCCTCATGTTAAATGGTCAACAAATGTCTTCACACAGTGTTTCTTCTACTGTAGTAGTTCAAGTGGAACAAAGTGGACCCTCTAGCAAAATGTTACATGCATAACATTTTCCTCAAGCAGCTCTACACTGACTGAGGAAAGTCAGCTTTGCCTCTGTAAATAGTTTTTTATTCCTACTGCTTACACAATAGCGCCACCGTGTGAGCGCTGAAAGCCATCTATCATCTCCATTCTGCATGTTCAAAGTTATGTCTGTGTCATACTTACGACTTATCCATATCATTGTTTCTGAACAGCCAGAAGTTGGTGGACTCAAGGCCCAACTCCTCTTGGGTTCCATCAAAGCCAGAGAAGACCAAGAACGATCCCCTGCCATGTTTCATCATGTTCAGTCTCTCTTGAATATCTAGAATGGGGGAAAGTTTGTGAATGTACATTACAACTTTTTTGCTACTTTCACAATGTAGATTACTACATTTGGGAATGGGACCATTTAAGGAAACATACAGATTGATTGAACATAAACAATCACTCATCATTACTGCTCACCTGGCTTGACTTGGATCTCGGGCGGCAGAAGTTTCTGGAAGGTGGTGAAGATGCCACAGTTGGAGATTACCACAGGAGCATGTACGTCCACTTGCTCCTGGCCTTTCCTCACTTTCACACCTTTCACATGGCACAGAATAGAAGGGTTCAGTCTTTATTTTAAAATCTTTGGTAGCCAATGTTGTTTAATTGTTTAACAAATAAAAGATGAGTTGGAGTTTATCCTCACCATAAGCTGCTCCCTTCTCATTGACCAGGATCTGGGAGACAGGAGCTCTGACCAGGCAGTTGCCTCCATATTTCTGGATGGTACGAATGATGTGGAAGGCGATCTCACTGGCGCCTCCTCTAGGGTAGTAGGCGCCTCGTTTGTAGTGATGAACCAGGAGGGCATTGATCACAATACTGGAGTCCTTTGGAGGTACGCCTAAACATATACACAAAGAGGGCTTCATTTGTCTTTTCTAAATCTTCAAACAGGCAAGTTGACTGAGAACACTAAGTCATCAGACCTATGTCAGGGCTTGTAATCATAAAGCCTCTCACAACAGGAATATTGATATGGAGTCCCTGACCAAGTCATGTATCAGAACATACAGTATCGACTGTACCTATAGATCATATAAACCTTTAGGGGAATCGTCAATTTAGATCCCAGATGAATTCTGTGTCAGATCTCTTGCAACATTTAGGACCCACCATAGAAAAGGTAAGAAAAGATGACATGGAGATCCTTGTTGCTGGTCAGGGTGTTCACCAAGTCTGTTGCACATGTGCCAGAGAGGCGGAAGATTGGGGAGACAAGGTTTGCGATGCCCGACTTGAGCAGGAACAAAGACAGCCACTGCGGGATCAGCTTCAGAGTTGCCAGATAGTGGGTCTTCTTAGCTGAGACCTGTTGGAATACAGAGGAAGTTTGGGAGGATTGAAATTCATAGATTTGCAACTTGGCCAGTTGACTGACTTGAATATGTTTCCTCTAATTGACAGTACCTTCATGATTTTGAAGAATGTCTCAATGGCCTCCGTGTCATCAGGGAACTGCTTCTTCAGGTGGGCTTTCATCTCAGTCTTACCGGTGAAGATGGTGTACTCCCGTTTCTCCTCGCCCAGGCCAATCTGAATGGTGTCAAAGTGCTGGTCTAGTTCCTGGAACTCCAGCTGGCCTTCAGAGATCTGGTCAAAGGCGATACGCAACAGGCTGTTCTCATGGAGCTGACCAATGTAGTGAAGCCCTGAGAAGAAAAGAGCAGGAAACAGGAACATGTTGTAGGTATTTCCTGTAGATTCAGAATTTTTATTTTACAATGTCATTTCATTAGTTTACAGAAGTCATACCAGGGAGATAAATCGTCTTTACAAAACAGCCATGCCAAGTTGTTTGTTGTGTTCTTTTAAAGGTCCTATATTATAGGAATTCAACTTTTCATCTATTTATATACATATATGATCAAAGATATTTAATGAAATTCGATTTTGTTTGAGTGGTTGAATTTAAAGTTATTGCATTCTTACAGGCAATTTCAGACTGACTCTAGTAAATGCATCGAGCTGGTTAGAGGAGCTGGTGTTGTCAGCCAATCAGGGTCCAGTATTGTGACTGCTCTGACTGTGAGGACTTCAAATTCATTCAATTTAACTTTGAACTAAACTACATTTGTTTGCCAAACATCATGAAGAACATGATTCTTATCCTGAGCCATACTATATTTGAAAACTAAATAATGAAAAATCTATCAGGGACCTTTAAAAGATGACTAGATGAATGTCCTCTTACCGACGTCGAACTCAAAGCCTTTCTCGATGTAGGTGTGGCAGCAGCCTCCTGCCTGGTCATGCTGTTCCAGCACCAGGACCTTCTTCCCTGCTTTGGCCAGTGTGGCTGCAGCTGTCAGCCCGCCAATACCACTACCGATGACAATGGCATCCAGGTTCCGGGGCACCTTGTCAAGGCTGAAACCTGGACAGAAATCACTTGCAACATACATATTCAGAACATACATGTACAGAATTTAACTGGTGTATAACAATATTTATTTTGTTATCTGGCAATCATTTCATTCAGTTTAGCTAACTCAAGATACACTGTAAATGTTAGTGTGACTTGAAATGAGGATAAATGTTGAGTTTAAAATGTATTGCATCATTTTGTTATATAAAATACTCTGAAAGTTGCACTGCACAACTCTTGCTGTCATAAATGTATTGGTCCTCAACCAATTCTTGTGTCTTTGTTCTCATAAGAGTAATAAACAGTAGATAAGACTGTTACCATAATCTCCTGGTCATAATCTAATTAAGATAAACTGCACACATGAAAGGAAATTACTCCACTCCTGGTAATTGGGGTATAATCCAAAATAGAGTTATGACACTAAATGACCTATCTGCTGGAGTGGACCACTTTTTCTGAATGAATATAGAAAAGTGGAGAGTGGAGGTTATTACATACCAAATGTAATTAAAGGAGAAAAATTACTCTTTTTACATCTTTTAATAATCCAGCTGTAATGCCACATATTTGTTTCCCTATGAGGTTTTTATACTGGATTGCATGGGTCTTTAAGAGTGCATGCTCCCAGGGAGAATGAATATCTGGCATCCATAGTTGTGTCTTATTGTAGTTGTATTCACATTACAGTTGTATCTTATCATACCATAACATATTATAATGTATTGTATCTTGTCCAATTTTGTACCTATAACCAATAAGAACCTGCCAGGCATAACTGATATAAAATATGCTTCTCTGTCAAAGAATTGCTTTACAATGCAAATTAACTGTAATGTTGCTTAGGAGCATTTGGATAATCCTATCTTCTTCAACAGGACTGCATTGAGTTTACCTTGCTTGATGACTTTGTCCCGCTTCCTCTGATTAAATTCACGAGGTCCAGGGGGTCTCACTGACTCCAGGGAGAAAGGGCTTGGTTTCCCAAAGAGGTACCAGTATGTGCCACCAGCCCATATCACCAGCCAGACTAAGAAAATCAATAGCCACATAATGGAGACAAGCAAAGCACTGCTACTGGACTCAGTGTTAACAGCAACAGTGACAGGTTTATTCTGAATAGTGCTCTCTTCACAAGGCCCCTTTTATTATGCAGAGTGCCAAAGGTCTGGAGAAGAGGGGAAAGAGTCGGATATGTAACACTACTCATGTTACGACAAGCAATAAAGATAAAGTGGTGAACGACATTTTTGTGTGTGAGAGGACAGAGCACAGATCATAATGCCAGCATGCTGGTTGGCATACACTCAGACATTGACAAAGGATAAATTCTGAGCCCTCATTTGCTGTACAGACGTGACATCACAGGCTGGAAAAGGGCACCACAAATTTACTTCATATTTGGCCCGATTTGCAGCAGTGTGGTCACTGGTGGATTTGATCCCTCTACCCAGTTTGTCGCACATCTGTCACTTTTCATCAAGGAAACCCTTTATTCCTTCTAAAACTTGTTTTGCATATAGCCACTTTCACCAGGTTATCAGATACACTATTGTATATATCTAGGTTGCTTTACTTGTTCATCAAGCGTTGCCGAATCTTTCTATTTGCTCAGATGACCACGGGTTACACAGTTAAAGCGCTCCATTAGAGCTGAAACTTCTAATCTGAAGGTTGCGACAGATTTTGTTTTCCTCCTATTAGAGGTATGTAGTATGAATATTCATACATTTCAAACAGCTTGTCTGACAGCTACATAGATTAGATATGTCCATAATTGTTCTTATCTGATAAGGTAATTAAGATAAGGAATGTATCATCCTAGACTTTATCCATGCTGTGTCCAGTTTTATGACTTTATAGCAGTGCAGTTGACTGAAAGCACAGTTTCTCAGCATTTCAGTTCAGATAAGGCCAGAGTTGGTGTTGCCTAATGGGGAAGTATTAAGGCCTAGACCTTTTCCAGGGAGCATGAAATCCAGACACTTCACTGTGTACATCGTTGGAATAACATTGGAAACATTTGTCTACTATGTCCACAATAGCTTTCTCCTGAAGCTCACTCCAATATGTAACAGAAAGAAAACCAAGTTTATGTGATCCATGTGATAACATAGTTTCCATACTGCACTATCATTTCATGTAGCCCATGCATGGACTTTGTACTCAAGTTGCACGCAAATTCAGTTGACTTTGAGCTATAGGCCTAAATTGAGGTCAGAGATAACATGAAACCACAACAAGTTTATAGACCCAGACTTCCATGATTGTTTTTTGATTTGAATATAATATAATATATATATATATATCAGTAACATAATCTAATTACCTTTAGTTAATTTTGGATTACTTTAATCAATAGAATATACACTTCAATTGACAAATTATTCAAATTTCCTAGCTATAATGGACTAATGTTATTATCATAATCTATAGCCATTATCAATACTTTTTTCAAGATGTATGCTATTTTGTAAATCTCTATAATCTCAAAATCACTTTTCCTGACTGAACAAAGCCTGTTATTAAGTAATCAAAAGATTATCTTTTTTGTTTCAAAACTATCCTTAATCTATTTTATTTTATTTTAATTAACTGTAACAGATTACAGTTACATTTGTTTGTAATCAGACTACTGTAATCTGATTACATTGTAATCTGTTACTCCCCAGCCCTGGTGCAGGAGGCAGGAACATACTTTGCCCTACAATTCGAGCAGGGGGGGTCAAAGTTTAGAGGTGCATGGTTTGATTTGGTTTCTGTGTTAAGCCTAGCTAAAACAACACATATTAAATGTGAATTTGAAGTGAAATGTTGACACTGATATCACCAAGGTCATCTAAATGATAAGTGAACATAAGGTAGGTCACAATTTTCTTTGAAACAGGGTCAATTGTGCAAAGGTGCTGATATGTGCTGCCCAAGGTCATTGGATTGGACTGAAAAATATAGCATGAATTCCCATTACAGTTGGAATATCCCATACTGCCACAGACACTGCAGAGTCTAACATATATATAGTCTATTACTCATAGCAATGAAACCATAATCACTCGTTTAAAAAGTGAGCTGTGTGCTATTCTTGCCAATAAGAAAAGTGTTGCAGATTATCAACAAGTGCAAAATGGAAGCTGGGATGAAGCCCTGGGAATAAGCTTAAAGACTTTGACACAGGAAGCAGCTGTGTGTCAACAGGCCAATGTGGCAGACTGTGTTCCGGCAAATAAATCCTATTATGAATTACACTAAGTAGCACGTACACGACTCATATGACTTTGTCCTCACAGGCGAGTGTCATTTGCAACAGTTAACCCTATTTAACATGAACCAGTACAATAAAATGAGATAAAAGTATAATAAACGTGAGATGTGCTGATGTATGTAGATATAACATCAATAATACCAAAAGCCAGTCCAGGTCAAAGCTTTGTACAGCTATTTACGTTTAATTACAAAGATACATTCATATCAACAGGTATATAATCCAGTGATGGGAATGGGTCTCTCTCCTGGTAGCAATACAACACCATTATAGATCTCCTGTCTTTGTTTTCTTCTTATTGTACTCTCTCTCCACAACAATTCTACAGGATTATTACAGACTCTCATAAAAAATAGTGTGACTTTTCCCCTGGATGTCTATGTGCTATGTTATTATGCAGCCTCCCTTGTCTCCCTTGTAGGGGTTCTTGTCATCTGGAACGCCTTTGATCAGTGGATCATCTGCTGACAAGCCCTCAACAAAAGAAATCGTCTCTGCACAGTTTGTGCCCACCTGTGGTTCAGAGGAGGATGAAAACAAGAGTGAGCTTAACTAAGCAAATAATTTTTTCACATTCACAAGCATGAAGTTGGAAACCCGTCTAACCAAGTCAATTAAAACCTTGATGGCATATTCGCATGCTCCAAATTCACTCAGCATTTATCTCTCCTGTTTGTTTTCCACAATGTTTTATTACAAGACACATTCAAGAACTCAAAATGAAAGATAATAATTCAAAGATTTTCCACAAGTAATGACAAGAAAAGATGAAATTTCATAGAAAAACAGATTAATTACTCACTGGTGTCCGAGTGGTGTTAACTTCCTTCTTCAACTGCTCCAGCTCCATTTTCAAGATTTCCTTATCTGACATATCCCGAGCCATCCTGGCTGTAGGAAGAGAATAAGATCCTTGTTTCCAAAGATGATCAAGGAAGGATACAATACTCAAAGTGCAAAACTATGTTAAAATGTCACAACAAATGGCTAAAAAGTGCATAGCCACTTTTTTCTTTCTTAAAGGGCTCCTGCCCTTATGGGTTTCTTCATGGTTATTCTCATATCCCTCTGTCATCTCTATCCAGATCTTTCAGATTCACTAATAATCAAAACATACTTCTTTGACAAGAAAAAAGTAAAGCCGGCATTGACAAATGACTGAACCATCAACACCTTACCTGCTGAACGGTGGGATGCCCAATAATCTGAGAAACGTGTTAGCTCCTAAGAGCTCATGGACTGTATGCCTTCCTCTGGTCTGGTTGCTTCTTCACACTGACTGATCCCTGCTGTCCCACTGCTCTTCATCACAGCTGATCCCTGCTGCTGGCTTTGGGGAGAGGTCGGCACAGGATTGGGCCTGATGTCACCAATCCCCTGTGATGAGATTAAACAATCAGGAGCCGTAACCCCTGAACGCACACCTGAGCAGGAAGGGAAGGCTATACAGCCATTTTTAACAGGCAACATGGGGGTAAAAGTGTGTTACAAGGGTAAAGTCACGTTAGATGCTGAATTAGAATTGTTAGAATTGTTAATTTTACAACACTTTATTTAGCACTTATTTTATCCTTGTTGTAAAGTGTGGTCAAATATACACATACCCAACTACATACAAGCTGTGGTGGTACTGAACTGACCTTTGCATCGCTCCTCATTGACTTTTCAAAGTATTTTCAATATATTATCGGTAGCTCAGCAATACACTTGCACATGCATTTTAGTACTGTGACTTTGCAAATGTGTGGCTTTAGTATGTCAATTCAGTGAAATAGATAGATTTTTGTTATAGAGGTTTACATGTGTGGTAGGAGTAGGGTTCATCCTGCTGCGTTAGGCCTTCCGCCAAGGGGAAGGAGTCCAAGTCTCCATTAATGAGATGATTATATAATCTCCAGGTCTATCCAATCAGTTGCTCTAAGCCTTCCAAAGTCATTCTAATCAAGAAAACGTGAACACACAGTAACAGTCATTTAACATGCAGGACTGACACTATGTTGCTGTGAATAAATTGATTCGTTTTGGCAAGACATTAGTCTCATTGTATTTTTGGAGTCCTTCAGCATCCATAATTTAATTGAGAGTGATGATTAGTGTAGCTGGAGGGTTCAATGTGCTGCACAGCACTTTCTCCATTCAAACAAAAGGTTTACATTGGTCCATTTATGAAAGGCCATTCATGAAATTGTTTCTGCCCTGAGAAACTGATCCCCACGACTCTAGCTTTTGTTCTGTGCAACCATTTCATCTGAGACACGACAAGCTATTGATCCCTGGCTAAACCTTCAGCAGAACTTATTTCACCGAAAACCATTTTCAGGATCTGGGTTATTCTCATCCACTCAAGATTAACCTGAGGCAGGTCACTGTGGATTAAGAGCAGTGTAGAGAAACTCCCAGTAAAGGTTGAGCAACATATACAGAACAGACAGAAGCACTACAACCTGCTTATTAATAATACATGGAATGCGACTGAACTCCCTTGAAAAAAAAACTCCCCACTCTTTTTCTATCTGTATTTTATTTTTGTCTTTTATTTCCAGAGTTAGAATCACTTTAATCACCACAGTCGCTACAATAAATTGCTACAGTGTGTAGGAATTTGTTTTGCTGACATTGGTGCAGAGATATTGTGGAATATAAGATGAGTGTCAGGACTTTTTTATTTTTTACAATATGTCTGTTAAAACATTTTGATTAATTCACATATTTATCAACTTACGTTAAAATGTTTAACATTTTTGTGTTTGTCTTTGTTAGAAAGAAATACAGAACTCAGCATGATTTATTAGATAATGCTTTCACGAAGTATTACTGCTATGAGCAAGTAAGAATCTCTGCATTGACTGTAACTGAGTGTACTTGATGAGATAATGAAAGTAAGGATTAAGCTTAGCAGGTATCTGTCTGGAGTCTTCCACTGTCGCTCAGTGCCTGCCTTGGACAGAAGCTTTTGGCAGTCATTCCTCTCACTTCCATGAGCTTTCTTCCACCCCCTTCCCTTCATTCCACCCCCGAAGCAGCACCCCAAAGCAACCTAAGCCATTTTAGACCAGAGTCTAAGCTAAATCAGGTAACTTGCCTGTTTCACACACTCTACCTCATACAGACTGACACCCATGTTAAACACTAGCACTTTACTACACAGATTACCAAAAAAGGGGCTAAAAATTGCTCATCTAAACATTAATAGCATTAGGAACAAGGTAAATGAATTAGCTGAAATCCTGAATGCTGATAACTTGCACATATTGGCAATATCAGAGACTCACTTGGACTCAACATTTGATGATGCAGCACTTAACATTCAGGGGTACAATATCTTTAGACGAGACAGAAACGCATTTGGAGGTGGTGTAGGTTTGTACCGGTAAAAATAAGGGAGGATTTGATGAAATACAAGATTGAAGTTTTATGGTTGCAAATAAACCTGCCTCATTCAAAGCCAATACTGGTAGGCTGCTGTTACAGACCACCGAGCGCAA
>OMLI01018176.1:0-22305 GCA_900302605.1 Rondeletia loricata
TTTTTACTTCTTATCGGTTTAATTAAAATACCCTTTAACGTAGTGAAACCTATGTGTTCTCTGGAGGCTTGAATATCATATCACTCGTCACAGATGCACACTATCTAATGTTTCATAGCTCTCATTTCCTAAAGGGGCAGCCCACCTCATTGGTGTCTGCCACTATTCAAGACTTCCCATGATGCCCTGCAGCTGTGCTTCAGCACCTCTCAGACTCTAGACTCTGGTGTACAAGGGGTTAGTTCCCTGGTTGCAGAATCCTCCACATGATACTGGTGTTCATGTGTCTTCATATGGCTCACTCACACTGTGCTTTAAATATGAGCCAATGGGAGACTTTTGATTCTTGCGGCATAATTTACTTGCTCATACACCCAAACCCCTGACTGGTGCATCAAATAGTTGCATCACTGCTACATGTAAGGGAGTATTTCATAACTGCACTCACTCACTTTGGCTCCACATAAATGTCTGCCGTTACAATACATCACAAGGCTGCTTTATCTTGGTGTCTTGATGCAGACCTATGCATAACATTCAGTATGATGAAATGAGTTCAGAATAAGTTCAGCCATTATGAAAAGCTCACTTTATATATATATGACTCCACACAGTATTTCTTTCTTTGAAGACATTAAATGCTATTACTGTATGAACATATGAGAATGAAGATCCATATGGGTGGTCTTAAAACCTCTTGTGGTTTCTGTCATTCCTGGTATCGTTGCCTCATGTACTGTAACTATTGTGCCTCTTTTTTCAGGTGCTGGGGAATCTGGGAAAAGCACAATAGTGAAGCAGATGAAGTAAGTTACAACTAGTCACACAATCCTGGTAACAGCCCAAATGGCATTCTATCAAACTCGTACATGCCGCTGGAAACTTTGACGCTATTTTTGTGATACATCAACGAAACACATCCCCACTCTGTTCCAACTGCAACTCTCTTGTCGGAGGTTAATGGTGCAGGAAGAATTGTGATTACAAACAGGGTTCATCCATGTGGAAATGCTGTGGAAGCAGAGTAGGAGCTTCATTTTGCTCCATTCAGGCAGAGGAGGAAGCTCCCCTTTACATAACATACTAAACAATGGCCACAGAGGCCAGCGGTAGCCTGGCAGGACCTGAATAGACTCCCCTGGATTCCCACATTAGGCATGCTGCATACTCACTGAAGTGCAAATTCCAACACTAATAACAGTGTTGCGTGAAAAATTTCAAATCTATGATTTGTTCCACATATATTAGAGACACTGTCACAGTGATACACAGTCAGATACTCATCTGAACTCTAAAAGCCAATTTGGATTTTGTTTCTGTTGTTTCTTTCAGAATCATTCATGAAGATGGCTACTCAGAAGAGGAGTGCAAGCAGTACAAAGTGGTGGTGTACAGCAATACCATCCAGTCCATCATCGCCATCATCAGGGCAATGGGCCGGTTAAAGATAGATTTTGAGGATGCTGCACGGGCGGTACGCTAACTTGACTCATGACATGACATTCAAAGAGCCAAGTCGCAGTGGTTCCAATCCCAACAAGCTCAGTGCTTGTTTACTTTACAGCTTTGCACAGTGTCACGAATCAACATAAGAAAAACTTTACAGTGACAACAGGTATTGTCTTTGTTGCCAGGACGATGCCCGCCAACTGTTTGCCCTGGCGAGCTCGGCGGAGGAGGGGGTGATGTCAACAGAGCTGACCGGGGTGATTCGGAGGCTGTGGAGAGATGACGGAGTTCAAGGCTGCTTCATTCGATCCCGAGAGTACCAGCTCAATGACTCTGCCTCATAGTAAGGACTCTGTTCCCTCCTCTCAACACGTGCCCTTGTAGGCTTGCCAACAACAGGCATGCTAAATTAATCAATTTACAGATGACCGCAGTGTGACAACATGCTAGGTTAAAAGCAGAAATTAAGTTTTCATTCATTAGGAAAAACAACACCAATTAGGTGAGATAACTTCACTTGTTTCCAAATCAACTTGTTTCAAGAATTCTCTTGAATCAAGTGTCATTGTCTTGATACTAGTGGAGTTATCTGATTTATTCTGCCAAGTGAAACTGCATTGGAAACGAGTGGAATTATCTCATTTGTTTTAAGAAAACCACAATTTTAAGACAGAATATGAGACTGTGACTTATTAAGATGGACATTTTTGCAGTGAAGTTCAGAACTGCATCATCCATCTTCGAGCTCTTGCTCTTAAATTGGCATAAAAAATGTCTTTCGCTCTTCTTTTCCTCATCACAAGGAGGGTGACAGTTTTCACCGTGCAAGCATAAGAGCAGTTTTCCTCGTTCATGTGTGTAACTTTTATACAGGAACAGGAGGGAGACAAGATAGGTCTTGCTCTTCAGGTTCTTGTGTCAGCTTGTTTTGAACATAGCAGTACAGCTGATGACATTCCTGAAGGCAGTGAGAGATGAAGATGAAACTGACAGTTGGAACATTTCTGTTTCTGTCCATTTACAGCGGTTTATTCAGTTCATTCAGAAAATCTTTTCCGTTTCAGATTATATTCAACCAATGCGTAAAATTCCTGGTGAAGTTGAGTGAAAAATGCACCCAAAACTATTAGCTAAAATGTGCCGAATGTAGTCCAGTTTTGCATTACCCATTAGACAGATAAAGCCCAAGGTTTTGTGTTTCTGTAGCGTTTATATCACACATGCCCTGAAAGAAAGTAGCTTGGTGTGAAGGACATGTTCTTTGTTTTGAAAACAGCAGACGTGTCATGGCTGTAGGCGCACTTTGTTCACACTTGCAGACTAGAGGGACCAGTGAAGTTTGTCTGGGCTTACTCTCTGTTTTCACTCAACCCACAAGCAGCCAGTGTTTATCATCCATCAAAATATGAACCCATATTTAGTATCATTCTGCAGAGTCCTCGGCTATCTGTCTGCAGAACAAGTCATCCAGTTCACCGGACCTGATTGTACATAAAACATTTTGTCTTTTTTGGATGTGCAGTTATTTAGTCATCGAATTGCTTAGTTTTCCCTCATGACATTTAAAAAAACAACAGGATTTTGTTTCAGCAATGGGCACATCTGTCCTTCCACACATATTGGGAGCTGCCTATAGCTTCCATTTTGGGTCATCTGTGATTTTTTCCCAGCGCAAACTTCCTCTGCATTTTGGTGTGTGTGCAGTGGCTCTTGGGTCATCCTCATATATCTGTGTGTCTGTCCTTCAGCTACCTGAATGACTTGGATAGGATCGCTCAGCCGAGCTACGTCCCCACTCAGCAGGATGTGCTGCGAACT
This sequence comes from Rondeletia loricata, assembly GCA_900302605.1. Taxonomy (NCBI): domain Eukaryota; kingdom Metazoa; phylum Chordata; class Actinopteri; order Beryciformes; family Rondeletiidae; genus Rondeletia; species Rondeletia loricata. The sequence goes on from OMLI01018176.1 coordinate 3,268, forward strand.
CGTGTGAAGACCACTGGCATTGTAGAAACCCACTTCACCTTCAAAGATCTCTACTTCAAGTTAGTATAGTGCTCTCCTCTCTCGCATCGCTGTAGTATCCCTCCTGCAGAATGGTCTTGGCTGTAGACGGGCCAATTGTAGTTAGTCATGTTGTGTTCGTGCCATAAAACAATGTATCAGGCTTTGCTAGAAGCCTGCCCGGGCTTGTTTATTGCTCAGCAGTTAGATATCCTCATTATAGACCTAATGACTTCACACGAGACTTTATTCCATGAAAGTTAATGTGAGCAAAACATCGTTTGTAGTTTCCCTTGATGGTCATTAGCTGACAATTTGGCAGCTAATGATGATTAAAGGAAGCACTGAATTGAGGAGCACGTTGCATTCTTTCATCTCTGTCTCAGTGAAATAGCTCAGTGTAGCTTCAGCTTGTGTCCGAGGGCCCCAGGTGGAGGCAGAGGCAGCTTAGACAAGCATGATATCACAGAGCTAACGATAACAGAGCGAGGTCAGTGGCTTGCTGTGTGTGTGTGTGTGTGTGTGTGTGTGTGTGTGTGTGTGGCTTTGTGAATTGTGCTTTTGCACTGGATTTAAGAGGACACTCATCCTCATTACATTAAAATGACCACATCCACTGTGCATCTGTGCGGTAATTGTGTGCATGTGTCTCTGTTTCCAGGATGTTTGATGTGGGGGGCCAGCGCTCGGAGAGGAAGAAGTGGATCCATTGTTTTGAGGGCGTCACATCTATCATTTTCTGTGTGGCGCTCAGTGACTATGACCTTGTCTTGGCTGAGGATGAGGAGATGGTAAGGGATGGAGGTTTGATGGCGGTGGATGCGATAGGTTCATATATGGTTTGATTAATTTTTTTTGGATGGGTAAGGTGGGTAAGTTAAACTCTGCTCTCTCCTCAGAACCGCATGCATGAGAGCATGAAGCTTTTTGACTCCATCTGCAATAACAAGTGGTTCACAGACACCTCCATTATCCTCTTCCTCAACAAGAAGGACTTGTTTGAAGAGAAGATCAGCAGGAGTCCACTTACTATCTGCTACCCTGAGTATTCTGGTGAGACATACTGTAACTGACTCTGTATCAAGCTTGTGCATTAGGAATTCAGTGTTATGTTATGTGATATGGTCAGTGTGTGTGTGTCTTGGGTCCTTGGGTTTTTTGATCAAAGGAAATATTTAGATCCATTTACTGTATTTGAGCATTGATTTCTTGGAAATACATAATCATTGCTCTGGATTTATTTTACTTGATTGAAAGATGAAAGCAAACGGGGCCTCATGCTGTTAGCACATGCTGTAGGTTTTAGTCTCTACAGCAGAAGGCAGTTTTGTGGTTGCGGTTTATGTAAAATGAGCTTTGAATATAAAATTCCTTCTCACCATTAAGTACAACATCTCTTTATTATGCGCATAGTTAAACTAGTGACATTTTTACTGTCCAGACAAAGGCTGTCATCTGTGTGGTTTGCTGTTGAGCTATTTTATCATATGTTGCATTTATTAACATAGACCTGTCCTGAATAGTTATGTTGTTTATACCTGAATACATTCTCTATACAGCAAACCAAGTGCAGCCTAGTACACCAATATTTAAAGTTTGTGGATAGTCGTTTTGATTTTTTTTTGTTGCTTGTCAGTTTTGGTAACCCAGGCCTTTCTAATGTTCATGATGGATTTTGACAGTTACACCTACTTTTAGATCTGAAACTCAGGGGATTGTGTCACCTTATTTAACTTGGTAGCTAGCCTCGCTGAAGGTGTTGCCACACACTAGTCGGGGTCAAGGATTCACGGGGGTTCGAGGCAAAAATGCCCTTGAAAGTTCGTAAAAAAGCCCATAAATGAAAAAATCTGTGATTAGCAGTACCCTTTTCTGCATTTCAAATTTGTCAAATTTTCATGTGTGAATGGGGCTACTGTCCCCCGTTGACCACCATAGGTGATTCATAGGGACCTATCACCTGGGTGTGTTTTGATGAGAAAACAACTGAGTATGCAGCCTGAAGCGCTACGCAGCCAGCAGTAGAAGAAAGTGCCGACACCACACAAACCACTGCGTCAACAAAAAATAACCAGTATCATAAAAAACTCAACTATCGAGGGGTGGAAAACAGAGAGTGGGGAAAACGGCATCATCCTCTTCTGTAAGGCCTGCTGCGCATTTCCAGCAGTGGGAAAGAAGTTAAACAAATCACCGGGGAACAAATTGAGTGTTTATTTGCCAATATGCAATGCAAACTTATTATTTCATAATTTGATAAAAATTGCCCTCGAAAAGCACCAAAATGCCCCTAAAAATCAGATCAAAGGGGGAAAAAATACCCTCTGGGAAAAAAGTTAATTTCATACCCTGACTGTAGTAAAAGCATTACTTTTCTGAAAATGCCCATTTTGTGTGACATTGTTCGTAGATTATTTTGGCATCTTTGGTTTGCTTTGGTGTGTTTCACCCACAGCTCTTTCATTCCAGAGATGCTCAAAGGATTTTGTCATATTTGTAAATTATTCTCCTGTTGTTCATTTTCTCATCCTCTGTCCATAATTCCCCCCCACCATGGCTTTCTCTTTTTCTAATTGACCCTTTTTGCTGTAGGTGCTAGCACATACGAAGAGGCAGCAGCTTACATCCAGTGCCAGTTTGAGGACTTAAACAGACGAAAAGACACCAAGGAGATCTACACCCACTTCACCTGTGCCACAGACACCAAGAATGTGCAGTTTGTCTTCGACGCTGTCACCGACGTCATCATTAAGATCAACCTGAAGGAGTGTGGGCTGTATTGAAGCTCCTGGCCCTGCAGGTTAGCACACTGATTTTCAACATAACTGCACTGCAGTTATTTCATCTTGTGGCAACATGGTAATGTTGTCAAAGCCAAAAGTTTACCACGTCAAATTGTTGCATTGCCCCCGGAAACATGAGTCATGTTCCTTGTGATTTGTAGTAAGAAGTAGCTTATCTTTTAGTAAAAGTTACACTCTATGATCGTTTAAAATGCATTTTGAGGGGCATTTATTCACAGTCATATCATATGAATGAGTATTCAGATCAGTTATTTACTGTATTCATAGGTTTTAATGATGATTCTCTGTTTTCCTGCAGTGTAGGTGTCAGGAGGAGAATCTGGACTCTGGGCCGGTATGTCTTGTCTGCAGCGGGCGAATTGGAAAGTAGGTGTTGCTAAGGACTGAGATGGTGGCCATGCTGCATGCAGGACCTAAACTCTACAATTTAGGGACTTGTTACGATGATGATTTTTTCATATTAGATTTTACCATAGTCAGTGCAGAGCATACTGGGAGGAAGTGAATAGTGGGAAAGGCTTGTGAGTTCATCCGGAGTCTTGTCGCATTTAAGGTCTTTGCATCAGTCAGGGGGCTGGCAGGATTCTTTCAAATCCAGTTGTCACATCTTTAGATTGTCACAGTGCTATGCACAAGGACCAAAACAAACCTGTTTATCAAATCCATTACTGCATCGTGACGTTTCACAGCTGATATGTAGATTTCGCTCACTTGTTTTTATGTTGCATCTTCTCTTAGCTGTAAGTCTGTATCACATTCCCTTTATTGGATATTTGCTCTTTTTTGCATTTGTTATATTTTATTTGAATTTTGGGTTGCACTTACATAGAATTTCCATCTATTGGACGTGTGAATGCCATAATTTATGTATGGGAAATCATTTTGTGTGAACCATTTTGATGTATATACTCTAACCAGTTGGGTCTGAGATTAGTCTCATGAATTCAGTAGTTTCCTTGTTTAAACATGAGAGGTGCAACATAGCTGTGTACCTAGTTATTTTTATTTTAACTGGACCACTTTGTATTGAACAATATTTTTATACTTAAGACACATCACTGCAGCACAATTTGCAATGTATTGTTACACTGTGATTGTTCTGTGGTCATTCCATTGGACTTTGAAAGTGACTGATAATATTAACTGCATGAAAGTCAATTTAGAGGCTCTTTTTATTTGAGGTGATTTCTTAATCCTCTGGATCTTGGTGAAGAAATATAAACACACCAAACATGACGAGTCAGATAGTAATTTGATATAGTCAGATACTGTATTATTGTCCTATGGCCCTAGCCACGGTGTAATACTTTCATTTTGTAAGAAGTCTGTTGCCAGTATAATCAAGCAGGGTTTGTGTTAGATCAGTCACTTCCTCCACAGAGAAATTATTGTAGCCAACATTCCTGAAGGGTAGGTGGAAGTTACATGTCTAATTCACTTTGAATTTCTGCAGTTGTATTGTTCATCTTAACACCATTAAATGATGACACAAAGCTGTCTTCTTCCTTCCTTTGTTCTGTTAAACGCCTAACCAAAACCAAAATGCCGCCACAGGCAGTGCCAATCAGTTGTGTCCACTGTGAGCCTTTTGGTCTGTGCCTGCTGAAAGGTAAAGGCCTATAGTCTCATCCAAATAGAGCAGGGAAGGCGGTCATGCAGAATAGAAACGGTATTGTCGATTACTGTGACGTACCTTCGTGCTTCTGCTCAGGGCCCAGCTCGTCCCAGGAGCTGCTCCAGGCGCCACAGCTCTCCAATATGTCTGCCTTTATTGTCTTCTCCTGCATATTGCCATTTCCCCTCTGACTTGAACCGGAAACGTAGATAATGGCAGCAATGTCGCCAAAGAATGATCATCTTAGGCGTGACAACATTGTTTTCAGATTTCAAAATGCATTATTCTCTGAATGACACTGTGATTCTGTAGCAAAGGCTCAGAGACACAAGTGAAGTTATTGCATCTTTATTTCATGCCTCTACATTTCATAAGAAAGGACAAACTCAGTAGATTTACAATCCCTTTTCATAATAAAGCATCATCACTCTGGTGTTTCCCTCTCTCATATATTCCATATAGATTTATTATATTATTTGTCTTTCAAAATAATCATAATCTACTCTTATGTACAAGGTTTCTCTACCATGTTTGACCCTCTTAAATTTATTCATCACATTAAAATGTAAGTGAATTGAAATACATTACCACTATATAGATTAGATGTACAATTTGGTTTGTAATCTGGATATACTGTAAACACTGGGAATATCTGTGATATCTGCTCAGCAACTTTTTACAGTTAAAATATCAAGACCACAGAGACTACTGTACTTAAAAACAAAAACAAGGTTGCAATGTTGCTATTCAATATATTAATAGTTTCCCTTGGTTATTTTATTAATTTGACAGGGCTTGGTTTCAATAGTAAATGTAACCAACAATACAGTAGTCAAAAGTGACATCTTAGGAAGCAGTGAAGATCGACTGAGCAACTATCTCAACTTTTCTTTGTAGTGTTCAACTTTTTGTTGCAGAAAGCTGTGAGTCCATAAGGATATGGTGACTTGATAGTTGTTTCAGCCCAGCTGGACGTGCACTGTGTTGCAGGGATGTACTGTCACGATGGTGATGTGCTAGGAGCAGTCGAGGACGGGGACTTGGCATGGAAGCGATGGCATAAACACAACAATTGGACAAACTGAGGATCCTCTGTGCTCCATCAGTACACTTCTCAGTTAATGCCAATATGTGAGGTGAGGGGTTAAGGTAGGAAAGGAAGTTCTGCAAAGTAGATCAAAATAAGAATTCAATCTCAAGCATGTTTCCACTTCATAAACTTGTCAAGATATTCATCACCCCTACGTAAAATGCTTTGCTACACTGTATACATATGTTTTTGCGACACTCGTGGTTTTAGGTATACAATATATTTCAGACTTTGAACATTTAAAGTGAACTTGATTGAGGCATTGATTGAGACATGTCATCAGAAAGCTCTACAGGGAATGCTTGATGCTTCTCATTATCTGCCTCATCCTTAGTAGTCCCAAAGGGTCTAAATTGTCTGTGTGGTATGAGTTTGTATTAGCTCATATTATGGCCAGAAATTGTTGCTTGGCAACACAGGGTGGCCAGATATGATACGCTGTATGAGGTTTAAATTGAATTGCCAGGGGTCTGCCTCCCAATGACTGGCCACATCTGGACCTTATTACACTGTATCAACAAAGTCCCTGGGATTGATGCGGTCACTTCGTACCATTTTTCACTCTGGAGCGGCTTAGAAAAGACCGCAATCCTTAAGGTTTTCTTTGATGATGATGTCTGTCACAGCGTTGAACACAATCTGGACGTTCTCTGTGTCTGTGGCACAGGTCAGGTGGGAGTAGATTTCTTTCACACCCTTCTTCATGTTCAGGTCCTGAAACTGCGTCTTGATGTAGTTGCTGGCATCCTCATATGTGTTGGGGCCTACAAGGAATTAGGGATATGAAGATGGGAGCGGCTTAATTAACAGGGTTCAGAAGTTTAGTTTGAAAATACCCTCTTCTTTACATCGAGACTTCTGCATGAGCATCACTGGATGTCGATCAACTGACATGCAAGTTAAATGTCATTATATGCATAATACAATTTCATTGAGGGGAAAACTCTGAGGCTCCCATTGTCTGAAGTTGAAACTCAAGATTCCTTACTTGATCAATTTAGTCTATCTTTCATCTTGTCAGAACAGTTCGGAGCAGAGCAGAGGATCACATGGAGGACATTCTGACCCTCTCCGCTCCTTTATGAAACAGTGGTTAGAAACGGGTCCATAAGGAATCACTGGGCCTTATGCTCACATATTTTGCTACGAATTAGTTACCTCAGTCTGTACCTCAGTCTTTGCATTCTAGTGGCGTTCACACATTTTCTTGTGACAAGAACTGGTCTCATATTAACCGAGGCCCAAGCATGACTCTGTGTCAGCTGACTGTGCCCCTCTCTCACTACATGACTGACTGACAGATGTCGCCTCATGCTCTGAGCATGCCCTGACCATGCATCTAGCCTGGAATTCTCACCCCACCAACAAAATTAGTCAGCAACTGCAGAACTGTGACTGTCATCACACAGAGTGCAGCAGGCATAATTCATGAGCCATAAAAGCAGAATTTGTCCTCACAGGCACTCAAGCTTAATGGATCTGAAATGCTCTTAGCAGGCAGTGTCAGTTGGCCTTACCATCATAGTCCGGGAAGCAGATACTCAGATGGACTTTCTTGATCTTCTCTTGAAAGAGATCCTTCTTGTTGAGGAAAAGCACGATGGAGGTCGTTGCGAAGAATCTGTGGTTGCAGATACTGTTGAATAGATGGAGCGACTCATGCATGCGGTTCTGAAAAGGTCGGAGAGGAACAGGGTAGGTGAGTGACTGACCTGTCTTGCTTCATATGCTTTATGATTGGGTAACGGGGTCCCAACTCACCACTTCATCATCCTCTACCAGCACCATGTCATATGCGCTGAGTGCTCCGCAAAAGATGATGCAAGTCACACCCTCGAAACAATGGATCCACTTCTTTCTCTCTGACCTCTGGCCGCCCACATCAAACATCCTGTTCATCAATGAGAGTCAAAAAAGTCAGTCGAGATGCAGTGAAGTTCGGTCAGTTTGTGCCGGGTGAGCCTAATCGGTGTTAACCGGTGTGAGAGTCTTGTGGTAGGCTCGCTGGTGACTAACCTGAAGTGCAACTCTTTGCAGGAGAACTGTTCTTCAATGATACCAGTTGTCTTGACTCGAGATCGCAGCACATCCTGCTCAGTGGGGAGATAGTCTGGCTTGCAGATTCTGTCCATTTCATTGAGGTAGCTGTGGAAGTCAAAGTAGATTGCACAGCAATCAGGCTTCAGATATGAAATCCAGTCTTTATCATGTACAGCATGACGGAGCCCTTCACTTACGTCTTGTCATACTTGTTATTTGTGACCCCACTATCAATCCCAGTAGTAGACAGGGTATGTGACAAGGAGGCTGTGTGGTTTACTCACTAGCCAGCAGAGTCGTTGAGTTGGTACTCGGCAGCTCTCTCAAAGCCGGCCTGCACACCAGAGTCTTTCCACAGCTTCTGGATGACGTCAGCCAGCTCAGGAGGCATTGTGCCTTCCTCAATGGAGTCTGACAAGTTCTGCAGCTTCTGTGCATCCTCCTGTAGTTGTATACACACAGAACAAAAAAAGATCAGCATCAGCGCACAATTTTATGTCAATAAAGATTCATCCAAAAGTTTAGCATGTCTAGTATACATGTATAAATGTTTTAGTGTACTATGAGACCTGTGCAGAGGGTGAGCCAAAATCAATGCCCAGCATCTCCATGCCTCTGATGATAGCCAGAGCGGACTGCAAGATGTTGCCGTAGATGATTGCTCTAAACTCCATTTGTTCCTCTTTTGTATAACCACCTTGATGCAGAATCCTGAGGGAGGGAAGAGAGTTGAGGGGGAAGTGTGTCAGTCGAGGGCAAAGCTTTGTCAAACTCTGCTACAATTAGTCTGTGCTCAGCTGAGGTGGTGGGTATGTCATATCACTACTGATAATAGTAAAGTCATTTCTGGAAATAAGTTAATTCTCAACCAAACAAAATGATTCATTCATGTTTTTCTTAAAATTAATAGATGTACTATGATCAAGTAGAGTTTATGCTAAGGTCAGATGTCCATACATTGCTTATAAAAAGCGAACGTCATGCCTATACAAACTACATTAATATCTACTGGAACTACATAATCATCACATTAAAAAAAAATCATAATAAAATCATTACATCTAAAACATTTGGATTACACTTATTTTAGTTTTAGATGATAATAAGACTAAATTACAATGCTAAATTTAATTTCACATTTTCTCTAGCAGTGGTGGTAATTTCCTTGCTGTGGTGGCACCACTGCTAAATGAATACAGGGGAAACACTCATCTACTCACAGTGCCACCCTGTGGTTTGTTACCAATTTCATTCAGCTCTCACTGCCAGAGTGTAACTAACTGGACAGAGGCAAGTGCTGACAAATCAGAGCAAGCGGATGTTTGCCCCGTTGACCTTTGTAATTGGCTTCACTGAAAGTGAAACGGGCAGAGATGTGGGGGAATTTTGGCCTGCTATCTGTATTCCCTACCAGTGAGCTTAGAGGGATTTTCCACTGCTTTGTGATTCCTCACCTCTGACATGGTGTACACGACACAACATACGCATTATTTTATCACTTATTTTAGTCCAATCAGTTTGTTATATCCTTCTAGTTTTACTTACTTCATTTGTTTTACAATGGTGCTTTTCCCCGACTCACCAGCACCTGGAAGACAAGACGAAGGTTATCACCGACACCATGTCCACTGTGTTTCTCTCCAACATGCCATTGAATAGACACACACTGTAAGCCATGGACAGCCACAGAATATACTCTGATAATGCAATCAATCCAAATAAAACGCTTCCTAGAGCAAGTATATATATGATAGTCTAACATGAACAGGGATTTCTAACATGATTACAATTTAAGTGACAATATTGGATGTACCTGACTTTAAGTGCCTGTATTGCTGGCTAGAGGAAAGAGGAGGGACATCATGGACATCCCTGACTGAGCTAACTCAGGCCAGAGGAAATTCACCAGATGGATATCCTGCATTCGTTGAAGGCACACTGAGCTCTATCTATAGACTAATTGCTTGAGCCTTCAACGCGTCACTCCCGTGGCCTCAGACAGCCTGCTGTCATTGGCTCACTATTCTAGGTTTCTTCCTGCTCGCAGTCAGTAACACGTTTATTTTGCTCGTTTGTGATAAAGTGGTAATGTGACAGTATCAGGATTGGTTTTTGTCAGCTGTGATGATTTTTAGATTGTCTTTATTCTCTCTCTGTGAGTCATTCTTTCATATTGTGCTCGTTATTTGAATGTGCCTTTAGGCTTAGCAGTGGCATTGAAAGGGGAGCTCTACCAAAATTAACATTTAGGCTGTTATTCTGCAAAAGTAGATGTTTTTTTATTTTATTTTCCAATACATGTTTTAAAGTGTTTATGAGTTTTTAAGGTATCAGCTCTCAAGATCAAGGAACATGCTAATTGAATTGCTTAAGATGGTGAAAGTAAATTCGTGGATAGATATGTTCACATGTTAGACATCTACATTGTTTTCTTTCATAATTATAATGTTTATGGGAAAGTGGTTGTCCATAAAATGTTCTGTAACCATCTTTTGAGGATATCAAAGGATTGCATTTTTCTTGTTCTTGAGAGCCAATTGCTCAAAACTCATAAAACGACTTCGTAAGGATATTTGGAAGTTTTAGGAAAAACTCTACTTTTGCAGAGTAACACTTTCGGTGGAACTTCCCTTTAAGCAACTCCATTTAGTTTTATTTGGTATATCCACCTTGATGGAGAATTCTTTGCAAAGGAGAAAGACGTACCAGGGTTTGGTACAGAAGAGCTGTAAAATATTGGAGACTTCGTCATATCACAGTTGGCCCTAGTGCAGTGGTTTTCAATCATGTGCCATCGAGGCCCAAGAGTATCCAGGTTTTTATTCAAGCTGATTTCACTGGTTTGTCACTTTCAACCAGAATGCAGGGAACCAACCAGTGAAATCAGCTGGTGTAGTGTTTGATTTGAATAACAACCTGATTACTCCTGGGCCTCGATGGCACTCAGTTGAAAAACACTGCTCTAGTGCAAACCCTTTCTAGCAAAGCCCACAAGATGGCACTCTTCTTAGCTTTTCGATCCAGTTCTAACTGACTTATCTCTGATACTATTACTGGCTGCTGCTGGCTATGACTCCTTCATAGATCTAATGGATGTAAGTATTAAGTGTCTAAGAGTGTTTTTCTTACAGGTGAGATTTTGAAAGAATAATTCAGTGTTACGGCCATGAACATTTAGCAAACTCTTAAACATCATCTCATAGAATTTCATGAGAGTACACACTGATGTAATGATAAATGTTGCTGATGATGATGATGGTTTTTGATGTTATGATGATGAATCACGCTTTAAACATCATGTTATATATGAGTTGAGGGACCAACAAAGGACTCGCCAAGTGGATCTGGACTAAACCGGTTAGCTAATCGGATCGACATATCATCACTGCTGTGCCGTGATTCATTTAGACCAAAGGCTATGATCTTTTAAGTACCAATGTCCTTCCATTAGAATTGAAAAGACATTCTTCATTTTGAGAGGCTGTCAAGGTTGTATAGGTCATTTTGAATAATCAATGTATTTGCCACCACAATTTCAAATTTAACCGTAAGTATATTTGTCAAATATAAAAACAAATATTGACTATAATGTCTTTATGTTTGAGTTTAAGTTCAACAATGAGTGGACTATCTTTTCTTTTTCAAGGTTTTTCATTTTTTTAAATAGATCTCCACAGTGGCAAAACCACTCTGTCTACCTGTACAAGAGTAAGTCTGCAATATCTATATTCTGCTTAACTATTTAACATGAAAATATATAGCTAATGTTCAATGTTGTTTTGCAATTTTTTCAGGCGCCTATTCTGTTCAGCCTTAGAAAGTACATCTTGTAGTCTGAGCTTGATCTCAGATCAACCTATAACCCTTTCCCTCTCTACTGCCCTTACTCCATCTAATGCCCTTTCAATTGTGTTGCACAAGCTTAAACTGTCCTCTCATCTTTCATGTTCTAATAAACTAATGGAGGAGTCTTATCCAGAAACAAATAATCTGCAAGGCCTCTAAATCCCCTGAGTATATTCCACATCTAACTAAGCAGTGAACAGATTTGCCAGTGCAGTTTTACACCTCCTCAGATGGCTCATGTCCAAGACTCGAGGAATGCTCAGCAAATGAGCCCATAAAGTCCTGAGGGACACATCCAGCATTGACCGATGAATACAATTTTAAAAATGTCCATTATGACAACCAATTAGCTCTGTGTTTAGCTCTCAGGGCTCAGTGAAAGCTGACCAAAAACATTTTCACACAACTGAGTCATGTTTTTTTACCTGTGCATTTATCCTTGAGTGACACCTGACTGTTGTTAGGCTACTAGACTACTCTTCTACTCTGCAGACCTGTACCTCCATAGAAAATTTTGTACAATCCGAGTTGGAGAGTTACAAAGTTAGATCTGTGAAATATAGAATCTTGTGAAATTAAAATCTGTGAAACTGAGCAGCTCAGTTTTAGTCTGGGACTAAAGGTCCAAATGCCACTTGGTGCCACAAGGCTTTATTTATGAGTCCACTTACCAAGCAGTAATAGCTTGACTGTTTTAGAATCCTTATCAGCATCTTCCTGGAGTTGTTTTTCCAACTCCTTCGATTTTTTATCTTCGGCGCTTGCTCCTGCACCCATGATGTCGTCCTTGTCAAAATCAAGATCCTCAAGACTGGAAATTTTGACGGTTCTCTGTGAGCAGCTACGGAGAATCTGGGCGCAGCACTAATCGTGCTGAAAGGCGATTTCCGAGCGGAAGGGGATTGGGAGGGAGGTGCTTGAGTCTTCCTGGCTTCTTAGGCCTTTCGATTAGATGATCAGATAGGCACTCCTCAAGGGTCAAATCAATTCGGCAGCTCTGTGCAGCTCCAGGATCCACTCTTTAATTCCCTCTCCTTAAATCCCTGTCTTAGGAGGTGCCTCTTCCTGATTGGCCAGTCAATCCAATTAGCCTAGTAAGGGCAATAGTCAATGATGTAATAAAAAGGAAACATGAAACCCTCCCAATCAGTGAGTTCATAATATCAATATGTTTTTCCCATGTCTGGAGTTTATTGTGTGTGTGTGTGTGTGTGTGTGTGTGTGTGTGTGTGTGTGTGTGTGTGTGTGTGTGTGTGTGTGTGTGTGTGTGTGTGTGTTAGCTCATCCACAACTATGGTGCAGGTGCATTGGAAATAAATTCACATTTCCAACCAACACCTCAGTCCCACTGGAGTCCTCAGTATATTCTCCAGTCACATGGATGTAGCAGGGAGAGAGGTATTAAGGTCCCGTAAACTTCTTATGGTTAAGAAGTTTAAATCCCAGGTGGGGTGATGCCTGCTAAATAAAGCAACTGCCACTGTACAATGGTGTTTAGTGGGGGCTGAACATACATCATCTATATCAGCCTAAATGGGGTTCAACATACTCAAAGTAATCCTAAAAATATTGAGATATTCTTACTGTGATAGGAGAAGTTTGTAGGTGTTGTATCTCTTATGTTACGCAAGTGTGTTGTGGCAGGATTGGAGCAGTTGATCTGTGAGCAGGTCAGTCTTGTAGGGTTAAGGATGGAGGTCAGTGGGCCTTGTGTTAAGGACGATTACAGTACGTTCCCACCCGCTCGTGTTGGACTGCTCTGTCAATCAGCGCAACATAATATAAAATCCAATCCATTATAATGAGATATTTTAGGTTACTAATTCAATCAGACGAAAGGTTGATATATTTTGGCTAACAAAGTGCGTCACAAGCCTACACACTGTTTACAAAGCTTTGTTTAGTTTAGTTTAGTTTAGTAACTTTAGTGTCCCGATGGAGATTATTTTTTTGCATGTGCTATAATTGGAGCATCAATTTTCACTTGGCTTTCAATTAGCAATTAGGCTTTCAATTTACCTTTTGGAACTTGCTGGACGGTGTACTATTTTGATATATATATATATATATTTGTAGTGACTGTATAAAACTAAACAGTGGCCTTGAGAAAAATGGAACCTTCCATTTCAGGGTGGTAATTCTACTGACTTTGTGTTTATTGGTTAACTTTAATTGTATAGAATTGAACAAGGGCAACAGAATAATGAGCTGATGCTTTTTGCATTTTGAACTCAGAAGTGTACTCATGCCTGAAGAAGTGACTCTTACTTTGAAACCTGCCTGACGTATTACAGGCAAACGTTTTCTTTTCTTTTAATGCACAACAGAAAACGACATTTTTTTAAACTTGCATTTAACTTAGCATTAGTAGTATTGTTAATTTGTTAGTTTTCTGTCCCATATGGTTTTCTATAGCTGACTGCTGATGTGCTTGCTTTTCAGCACTTTGTAACTTTAAGAAAACTGCTATACTATTAGTATTAGTATTATTATTGGTAATGTTATGTTGTAATGTGTTGCATGAGTGGAGCAATTAGGAGAGACAACCAGTTAGTTAGTAAATAGATTTAGGGGACTGGATTCTAAAACGACAACATCTGCTTCATACTTTGAAAGTGGTTGTTGGGGTTTTTTTGCAAGGCAATAGCCTTATATTTTTGTCAATACGGTCAGACCAAGTAAAACCTATTTCTAAGAGCCAATGGTACATCTGTTTGCTCATAAATAGCAAAAATAAAATTGAATTGAAGACGAGTATGTTGACACAGAAATATTTGCTAATGAATGCATTAATTTGCTTAAGCGATAGCCTCATTAGCATAACGGGTTAGGTTTAATATATTATGGTGATTATGGCAGGGCATTAGGCAGCTCAAGTGCCTCTTGTGTAATCAAGCAATCGCTGGTGTGTTCATTGATGAATTTGGCTGCCATTCACTGGAGGGTACTGTCTGTTAATCAGGCTTCAGTTCTGGAGCCTCACCCAGTAGCTGTGAGAAAGTTCAGTCAGCCTCCAAATATAAGTAGTGTCTAATTCACCTTATAAAGCTTTTTTTTATTCTCAAAAAAATTACTTTAAACACACTGTGATTATACAGACAGACTGGGACTGTACAGCCTAAACCAGATGGACATAATTTGACTTTTCAGAAGCTTTTTGCATATTGATTCCATATGTTTGTAACTTTTTTCCTATCTATTCTGTATGTTTATTGTAGGTGAAGCAGGTTTAACAGAGCTTGGGTCTGTCCTTCAGCCAGCCAGCCAGTCTGAGATCCAGTTTAATGACGTCAGGGTCAAATAGGCTCAGAGGGTATCTAAAGGATTGACAGACAGGGACCTTTGAAAGGAGTGGCATCAGTGTGACACATGAAAGATAGTAAATACACTAACTATACTATAGGAAATTCCACATAGGATGCAAATAGTGTTAAACTGTTTCTGCAGGACAAATCCATATACAAGTCTTTGTTTCCCCATTTAAAATATTGTTCTCTGACAATAGAACAAGTTCAACCTCACAAGCATTAAATCCCACCTGGGAAAAATACTTTTTAAAAACTCAAATCATGAACCTTTATTATTAGGAGGATATACTGTATGTACAGTAGCTGAGTCAAAAGCCATATAGCACTTTCCATTTCGTACTGCCTCGGCCTCACTTCTCAGCACCATGTCAGAACCCAGCTCTGTCCTGAGATACCGAGCGTTACGCTCACGTCACTGCATGTAGCGCTAATTGCCTGGGGCAGGTTGCTTGAGATCTAAATCCCCAAACGCTTCCAAGCAGGCTAATCATGGCAGCCCTTCTAGCGATGGCGGCCAATCCCATTAGGCTCTGAGTGGTGTAGCCCTGCCTTGTGCTCAGTCCCAGCATCTCTGATCTGTTGACGAGATTACCCACAGAGCCTCAGATCAACCCTGAGAGGCAGGGGCTTAAAACATCATGGTAGTCTTTGGGTAGAGTTGCTAGAGCTGGTGGCTCACTCCTGCTTTACCTACAGCACTGAGACTTGCTTTTTTTTTTTTTTTATCACATTGAGACTCATTGATGATCATATTATGGTCATAAATGCACATGCATGGGCTGTTTCTCCTGATCAAATTTGGGGATTACGTTTAAAGCGCCTTCAGAGACAGAGGTGGGAATGCAGACCCCCAACAAACCAACAAACAAACCATCCAAATAGGTAGATAGTCAGATATGTAGATATTCAAAGACCTCTATAAAAATGAAAATGTATATAATAGAATATAAAGTCTAAATTTTTCTCATGTGTTAACAATAAACATTGTTATTGTTAATTGTAACACCCTCAGCGGTAGAGGAGCAACCTCTATCAGATTGAAATTCAATTTCCCATGACAGGAACTAACATAAAGGTCAATTGTGTGAATCCCCTTTCTATTGATGACTGCTGCTTTTGGCTCAGAGTGTAATGTGGGGTGTAGATACACTCTAAATCCCTGACCAGCTCCATTACAGTAGCTGGTCAGTGGTTCACACTCGCTGATGAGCTTGTGTGGTTTAGTCTACAAGCACCATAAATAAGTGTACTCCCACTGATGACGCATGGGAAACCATGGTGATACCACAGTATTTACACACAAGATGTTGTGATACTCGTGCTCAATCCTCTTACACAAAACATCCTGCACCTCCATCATGAAATCAACATGAACGCCATGAACTGCTGAAGCATTATTGAAATGATGGGTCATATTTCTTTTCGCAGGAATTTTCTAAAATGTTACTGATCTGGAGATTTATTTCTTTTCTTACAGACAATACAAATATTGATCTTTCTGTACATTCATGGAAAAGGAAATTCATGGAACCCAAGCCTATGTGAATGAATGAGCACTTTTTTTTTTATTTCTCTGTGCGATTTATTTTCAGTTGTAGTATATCATAATGCATTATACGTTTAGTGGCAAAAATTCTGTTGTGTAAAAACAGTTTTGTAACAAGTATTTGAACAAATATTTAACTTAGATTTTTTATGTTTACGTTAGCCAAATTAGCTTTAAGTTGAATTTGCCTCAGTACTTCTCTGCTGAAATTAGGGGGGTTGATTTGAAAATGGAAAGTTAATGAACATACAGCAAAGACAAATGTTCTGAGCCAGATTTGAACCCAGAATGTCACATTTACATGGTAGGCATTGGACCACTGAGCCACCAGGACACACCTACAGCAAGGAACCTAATTCAAATTCTGTCCTAATACTTTTGTCATTGGCTGCATATGGCACTTAGATATTTGTTGATGCGTGCCATGGGAGGTCATGTGTCTAAGGTCAAAGTAGGATATTTTACTACAGCTGAAGAGGGATTAACAATAAGAGGAAAGAAGGAAGAAGGAATCTCACAAGAGTGGACTTAAGGTGACTTTATTCATGGTCAGAGTTCATCAACCTTCCTAATTTGACGATACTGTAATGAGTCTCCACATCTCACAACCGTTCGACCATTCACTCCTCCATTACAGTCTGATATAGCCCCGCCTCCTCCTGTGTTGCTCGTTGTCTGCACTGCTTAGCAGCTCATTCGCTGTCGGAGGCCCTCCATCAGCGAGCTGCATGACACTAGGGTGAAATAAAGAGCGCCGACCCTGTCCAGCCACGTCTGTCCCAAAAACGTTCCTCTGGGAGACAGAGCAAGAGCTGTCACCTACATAAGCAACAGTCACACCCTGCAAACCCCGACAGTCTCTGGACTCCTCATCACCGTTCAGTGTTTATTACCAGTCAATGTCGTCCCCTACTGATATGATGGAGGTTCCTCCCTGAACATAGCCACATAAAAACTTTCTATAAAACCTGCAATTTTCTTTGCACACTGCTATTATTCATTTGATTGATCAATAATCTTTTTTTTGTGAATTAATTCTTCATTTAAAGGCAGTAAATGTATCCCAGAGTTTCCCCTGCCATTGAATAGGTAGGGAGGGTCACCCTACCTTAAACAGCTGCCAACCCTTCTAAAAAATGTCATTAGTCTGGGTTTGTGTATGGGACGAGCATTTTAGTGACACATGATGGTCTAAATGCTGTTTCAGAGGCTTTACCACCCTGATAAAAATACTATTTGGGGGGGGAACACTGAATCCTTGTGGCTATTTGACACAGGCCTGTTCTAGGTTCATAACATTTTATCCACTTTCTTTTTTGGTGTTGTAAAAAATCTCTTTTTTTTATTCTGTGAGCTTTACCCCACCATTTAAATGATGCTGCTGAGGAGTTTATCTCTCTCTGCAGTGTAGGATTACCAGTTTCACAATTTCCCCATAGTTGCCACAAGAGGCTGCTAGCTCCGCTGTGCACACACCCCTGCTGAACGGGCTAAGTGATTAGATTACAGTCTTGTAGTTCATCATTATTCATCAGTAAATCAGTTTACACCAAGGGCCCAGTTTGACATTTAATATTTCTAATACTTTCTCATTTTTATTAATTGGACAGCTTCAATATGTTTTGGATGAAATAATCTATTTAAAAGTATGACAATGAACCGTAAGAGAATTTTGCACTATTGGTCTCTGTATATATCTCTTTTAGCCAGCAGGTCAAACTGTGACAGTATAATTATTAGAATTATAGTTCCATGTAAATGAGTCTGGCTGACCCCTCTTTCTCAGGACTGAACGGGCACAGTTTCCATCATACTGCCATGTTTATCAGCCAGCTTCCAGTCTGTATTCAGAAAGCAATTGTTGTGTAAAACCCAGACAGCCTGTAGAGAGAGGGGATGGGGGCTTTTGGAGGGATTCCATATGTGCTGTCATCTGCATTTCTGGACCGGCTCTCTGGAACGATCGCCCAAAATTGATTCCTACATCATGTAAACCGCTCCTGAAAAGAGGATTTCTTGTTATTGTCCATACGGACTCATGATAATTAGCATTTTGCAGCCATCTATAGAAAGTCCCTCTGCTTTCCTATTATTCTCTGAACCACAGCCAGATGTAGCCAGATGTAGTAATGGCACTGTAAAAGTCAGCATAGTATCTGAAAGGATTCAGAGATCATAGCTCATAGATGTCCCTGTTCTTCTGTTTTGACAGTAAATTAAATGTACTGTGATGTTTGATTCACTACATGCCTAGGCTCTGTTCTTTGATTTGATTACAAGCCCTTCTTGTGTCCCTTGTGCTGTGAGGAAAACGATTTGAAATCTAGTCTGCCACTCTCCTTCCCTCTTTTCCTCTTTCCCCTCTGAGAATTTGCAACCCAGTGACTTGTTTTCTCATCACAGGCTGCTCTGTCTCTGCTGTCCTCTCTCATCACACTGTCACTCCTCTCACAGTCGCATCGCGTTTGTAGGTTTAGTTAACATTCAGCTGTGGGTCCCGTCCCTTAAGAATGACACGGCACGCTCCTGATGTTTTTGTTACTGTAATGTCAATTCTACTGTGACCACTACTTTTTTCCCCATTGGTTTTCTCACACATGGGTTTGTGGTTGTCACGGCAACAGCGCAGGCTAGAGCTGTGTGCTAGTGCGTGCCTTTTGTACTCTCTGTGTGTGTGTGTGTGTGTGTGTGTGTGTGTGTGTGTGTGTGTGTGTGTGTGTGTGTGTGTGTGTGTGTGTAAATACAATATAATGATAAAAATGTATTATATT
>OMLI01018177.1:0-21385 GCA_900302605.1 Rondeletia loricata
TCTGACTGCACCTGTAACAAGACTCACATCAACACGAATGTGAAAACCTCATATCAAATTGCACATATATAAAATAAATATACATTCAAAAAGTATCTGAAACGGCATCGACAAGGCTAACCAACTGACTGGAAAACTGATTTTTAACAAACCTTGCAACTCCCATGCCTAATATCTTGGCCTTAATATGGTTTTAACTCATCTTTTATCCCCTGTGTTTGATGTTTATCAATTGTAGATTACTTTGATGAGATGTCTCATACCTGTTACATTTCTCAAAATATTATGTTGTAATATCTATGTCTATTAAAGCTGCACTAGGCAAGATTTTTATGTAAAAATACACCCATCTTATTAGCCTAAATCACAAAGTGAGGCTGCAACAGAGAAGTGCGTACCATCTCCACTATTTGATCATCACCCCGTAGATTCGCCATATTTGCCCAAAAGAGATTTTGGTGTCAGGTATGTACACTTCTCCACCCACTGGAAGTGACAAATTGAAACTTAAGAGCGAAATGCAAACTGTCTCCTGAGAAAGCTGGACTCACCAACATTAGATATTTTGCCTCTCTCGCCCTTTTGGTATAAAGTGATCACAGACTGGCCAGGTTGGTAAACATGAGCGTGCTGTGTGCAGTTTATTGACGTCACGGTACATGATTTCTAGGTAAGTTAGTAAAGAAAGCTAGTAAGAAGATAACATTTTTCACAGTTACCTCTCGCTGCCATTTGGAGCTGCCAACATGGGAAGTTGCCCAGTGTAGCTTTCATGTTTATCATGTGTACTGTCGATCAGTCTTGTGATGTCAGTTGTGTCTTAGTCTTTTTTTGGACCACAGGAAGACTAGTGGTCACTGAGGCGTCAGCTAATGGGGAGCCAAATAAAGAATAGTTATTTGATTATTACTCATGCATTATACACCACTCTTAAAATTATTTCAGATGATAGATACATAGTCTGGAGGCAATAGATTCAGAAGAATTCAAAATTGAATGGTCTTCTGCATTCTAACACAGCTATTAGGTTTAATGTTTTGTATATGTACTGAGATATTTTATTCTGCTCCTTTGGCAGAGTAATGTATTTGGGTCTACAGACCATAATTTTTCTGCAAAAAATAAGGCAAACAAAACAGAGTCTTACCATCTTGACATTGAGCAAGTCTGTCACTTGTTGCTTACTTTTTCAGTTGTAATAGCAGCCCTAAAACTCAGGCATTGAGCATGGAATGGATTAGAATAAATCTCATATTCAAGCTTTGTATATACTGGATGTGTCATCTGAGAGGGCATACGTAAGTTTTGGCAGTATAAGGCAGAGCCAGAGCAATGTTTTGGTTGGAACGCTAACTCAATATTGTGCCATCACCATAATTTAACCAGGATTGTCAAGCATGGATTTGGAGAATATTTAATTTAGCACCACAGTGAAAGATAAACTGGCTGACTACAATAAGCATGGCCATGTTTACTTTCTGCTAACTCTGATCTTGTGCAAAAATGCCTTGTGCCGGAACGTTGATGTTTCTAAAACAAGAAATATCATTCATGGGGCTGGGCTTCTGTCTTATCCCTCTGTAACGGATACAACCAGAATGTAAAACAATTAGAGCATAAGGACTTTGAAGGAGGTCGTCTAGCTAGATGTTTGAGGTTGGAAATGCCTTCAGCGTTAAAGGGGAGCCATCATTTACTAAACGTGTGGCCAGTTTTTAAGTGCGTGTGCAGTGATGTGTCTCCCGAATGAGCTAAGGGTCTTTTCCTCCTGCTCTCAGCAGGACTCTGCAGGTTTAATGCGTTACTGCCTTGGGCTTGTTCCATCCGCCTCCGCACCATTAGCTAAACGCTCACTCACACACACACACTCACTCACATCTCCTGGAACATGCTACCAAGGCAAAGAGACGCTCCTGTAAATCAGTGCTAATACACTCGCTGCTGGGAGCATACTGAGAGATAATAAAAGGCTTGGTGGTTCCTTCTGACTGCTTGTAGACTACTTTCCTCTGTTACCAGAGTGGGAGAATTCAGCAACGGGAGCACAATGTTGCCCTCTGCATACAGAAACAATGGGAAAGGCAATGGTTCACCAGACTTTGAATGTTTGTAGTCACTGGTTTTACAAAAGCATTTACTTCTACAGGGAAGAAAATGTATACTTTTGCTACTTTTATTTTTAAGGCAGTACAAATTTTACTATGAAATTGGCCCATTCCACACACTTCTATGGAAACGTTTTACCAATATGAAAAGATAAAGAGGGACATAACAGAATTTCAGAAAAAATTATGATGCTATGATGCTCTGATGAAATGAATGTGTCAGAGCAGTGTTACATAGAGCTACTGAGCTACAGTTCTCCTGTTGAATGGATTTTCAAATGTGTAATCCCTCAACCAGATCAAAATGTCACCTTGTTGGAGGCTGAGCAGTTTACTCTAGTCCAAGTTTATTTGAGGTTGTTTCATTTGGAGTGGAGCTCTATCAGTCCTGAAGGTCAATATAATCAGTCTTGCACTCAATCAATGAATCAAGTATAAGTATAACCTTGAACATTTCCTACATTTTCTCAACAAAGAATTCCCCTTGCAGAAAATTCAAGCAATGCCAAATGTCACACTGTGATCAAATTGACTGATATGCTAGTTAAAGCAATGTCTGTTCACTGATGCATTCTTGGCCTTCTCCTTGTTGATAATTTTTTGAATCAAAGACTGATAACCAGGTAAGTACGCACGTTTTTTAATTTTTATTTATTTATTTATAGACAGTGTGCATTTACATTAACAGGTAACACTGATAAAGATATCATACAGTATAACTTATTTCAAATGGCTGTGCAATCATCCCTCAAGTAAGATAGTAGTCCCACCAGTGACTATGACTATGACTCAATTGCACAGGTTTGCTATGTATAACTTCATATAACTCTATACTATAGAAAAATTGCTTCCTTTCATTGTATACCTTTTCATGTTGACCCCATTTCCTGGACAAAACATAACCATGAGCTCTGGATGTGACAATTCAGGCTGCTCACACTGTTTCTGTTTCGTTCCCATATACTGTTCTATAGAGTATGGTCCAAACAACTTTCATCCCATTCACTTCCATGCTTTTCAAGATTAGCCAGTAAAATTCAATTGTTAACAAAATACGTAAACAATTTACAACAAAACTTATTGCAATAGCTTTGCCAGTTGTTTCCTTCCGGGTCTTATCTAGATTGCTTGCATTCCACAGTATATTCAAAGTCCCTAGAAAATGATAATGTCTCTATCTTTGTTTACTCATGCATGTCTGCAGTCTTTTTCTTTAGCCGGTCAGCGGTATCTGGATGACATTATCCTAAATTGCATTTACTTAAGTTGAATACACTAAGAGAAACTCAAACATTTTACTTTGTCAGAGCAAAAAACTAAAATCATATCACATGCATCTGGAAAATGAAAAAGAAAAAAGATTATCCTGGAGATCTATTGTTTGTGCGATGCAAGTTATTGTACAAGATAATTGTATTTTGATCGTTTTGTCCTATTCTTGGAACTTTAGAGACAAGTCCTGTTTCATGGTTCAGAGTGGTTGTTTTGAAGTTAAGAGGCTGAATGGTGAGTTGTTGAGCAGAGGTTGTTGAGAAGTTGGGCTGAAGGTAGTGTAATGTCTGTTTCTGTTCAGGCAACAGTGCTTATAAGCTATTCCCTCTAAACAATATCTGTCCTTGTTGTGGTGCCACAACTGTGAATGAATACCAAACCTTTATTTACACTTGAGCCTGCGTCTGGTATTCCAGGGGTCACTGTGGGTCACTTGCTAACCCACAGCCACCATAGCTAAAATTAAGAGGGGTGATTTTTTCTAACCCCAAATTCCGGTGATGAAGGCATGTGAGATTATATTTCACAACACAAACTGTCAAAAGGCAAATGATCCATGACTTCTGCCAGAGTGGTAATTTGTTCATGTCATGGAGAAATTGTGTTGAACCACTCTATGAAATAAATGCTTTTGAAGACTTGGCTTCATGAAAAAACACCCAAGCAATTATTCCAAGATTATTTCACCCTTTCAGCTTTTACATCCCATAAATTTGTATTTTGTCATGTCAAAATAATGTACTGTATGTTTAAAAGTCTCCCATCACCGATGATGGACAAATTGTAATCACATGAGGCTATCTGTATGTAAACCATAAAGACGAAAATAGAATTTAGCTACAGATAGATAAAGATTTCGCTCACAACCACTAAATCAACACACTTGAATTTACATATCTCAGTATCCAAATCAACCTCGTCAAGAATCAACAACACAGTACTAACTATGAATATCATCTACTTGAGGATGGAGACTGATAGTTGGCTTGAGGATATAAAACCTGCCTAACTAATCAGAAAACTACACACCTTGGAGATAATTTACAGATCTCTACGATCAGCATCTGACAACCACTCAACGTTTTTAAATTGGTTAAACTTTCTGTATGTTTTTCTGATTCGTATCGATAAATGATTCAGTGAGGGCTCCTCTCTATTCCATGAGGACAGAACGGCAACATCCCTCTTGTATGGAATGTGTCTCAGTTGGGGAAGGTGACAAGGGGTAAAACTGTGGGGTGCCCTTCTCCATATGGGGTGGAGATCAGGTCCGGGTCATTCAGAAACACTGCTCTAATGGCAGAGCTGCTTGTACTTTGGTCTAAGTCGTAAAAAAGCCCCAAGAGCCCCTCACAGTGTGAGTCTTCCAGCTTCAGTATCGGTCAGGGGTCAAAGAGCAGCGCCCTACGGAAGCATCCGCTTGTCATTGGTCTATGGACATCCTGCTAGTATAAACCTGCCTGGCCCAATGCTTGCTTTATGTTATTATGACACTTTTTTGGATCATCTATCTGCAAGCTGGGTTTTTAACCAACCTTCATTCAAATACTAAAGAGTGCCTAGGTTGTTCCCAGAGATATAATCATCACATGGCTGTAAGGCAGTCACTGAGAGCCATGTAGTTTCAAATTGAAGCCCTAAAATGTGTTTGTTCAATTAACATTAAATATTTAGAACCATTTAAATGCTAATTACAAAGAGCTTCCGTTCAACACACAAATGTTGCTTGCTGCGTAGTTACTCATGTTCCCGACTGCTACTCTACAATACTCAACTCCTACATTTATTTGATCAAAGGCATTACAATCGCTGGTCGAAACGGAGAAGACAAATATAAGCTTGTATAGCTTCGCTTCCCTTTCCCCTTTTCAAATAATTATTTTTAGTATTTCTGTTTGGTTTGTCCACTGCAATGCACAGCACACACATCTCTGCTGGACCACTGTAGGCCATAATATGCATCTGGTTATCCCAAAGTCTGGGAGAGTAGTCTACGTGTCAGACAGCTGGCCTAAAACCCCATACTGAGTCAATTAGACCTCTACAATAGGAACATTTCATAAATTACGCCAAGCAGGAATAATCTATATGACTCTGCAGCTCTAATGAGATTAATTCCCCTTAGATGGGATGAATTCCTTCCAAAATGTCAATGTAGAAGGAGTGATTGAAACTAACAAGCTCATTAGTGAATGTGGTCCCATGTGCACTTCAGGACATATTCAAAGCCTTATAGTTGATTCTCTGCTGGGGGTCAAGGGGCCGTGCATGAGAAGTACAGACCAGTGGTCCAACAATGCAGGCTTGTGGATCTTGCTTAGTGTGTGCTATTGAATGGTTACATATTGTGGGGTAAGTGGATCCATATTAATCCTTATTTAGTCAAGCAAGTTGACTGAAAACACTATCTTCATACATGTGTGAAAGGTTGCAGACCACCTTTTCAAAGCCCAACAATTACAGTATTCTGATACGAAGTGTCTGATATTCACACAACACTGGCATAATGATTAAGATTTTTGGCAGTACAAAAGCACATTCTTTTAATAGTGCATTATTGCTGCAATTTGTTTGTTGATACAAGCAAAGTAAAAGCAATGTGTCCTAATTGTAATTTGACTGTACAGTGCATTTTGGAAAAGAAGTGTATGCTTTCATAATTTAGATATGTTTTGTTATTTCAGTGTATTTCAAAAATCCAAAAATTTCAATGTTCAAACAAGGGCTCATGACGGGTTTCAGACAAATTATGTTCTACTGTAAACATGAGTTTTTCCTTATCCTATCCCTTATCAGATGCAATTTTCTGAAGACCTTAAGGTACAGCAAACAAAAGTAGTCCAAATCCTACCAAGATCCTGGGTGTAGGTAGCCTATACTGTATAAACATGGGAATATGGGGAATTGTTCTAATTAATAAACAGGACTTGAAAGCGGGACCCTGGTTTACATTAAAGCAGACCTGATGGCCCTGATTCTCCTCACACTGAGAGGGGACTTTATTGACATTCAATGAATTGATTCCTCAAACATTTCCAATGGGGTTTGTGTTTCTCTTGAACCTGAGGAAACATGCACTCTGTAATTGGTTTTGACAGTAGTCTAGCCCTTGATTCTCTATTTAAAAAAATTGAAAAGAAAAGAGAGGTATGGAGGGGAATTGAGGGAAAATAAAAAAAGGAAGGGTTACTGGGCTACAGATGGGCCAGTAGGGCCAACAAGCTGTGTCTCATTTTCACACAGAGTTGTAATGAGAACCTGCTGGGGTCCCTTTAAGCACAGGCCTAGGATCAGCTTACCTCTATCCCAAACCCCTAACCTTAACTGTCTGTGAAACAGTATTGTTAATAGAGACTGTATGGCATCTGTGTTTGTAGATGTAGGTAAATAAAGCTTTGCTCTCTGTTAGGCTTGATCCAAGCCCAAATGCAGTGGGTTTATCCCCTTCTGGATCCCTTCCCTCATTTATGGCCTTTGTTTCTTGTACTTTTGAAAAGGCAAGCTGAGAGTGTGGTTCTCTGAAGCATCCACGATGTATCACGTTGACTACTTTACCACATGTTTTGCATATGTGATGCCTCAATGTACGTCCCAAAGAGTTTCCATACGGCACAAACAGAGCTCACAACAGTGCATCAGAGTCTGTTTACAGCCCCTCATACTTCGCTGCCTAAAGAAAGGTTAGCATTTGACCTGCCACACCACAGGTACAGTTTAGCCAGCTGACCTACTGTTTCTCTTATAGACTGCTAGGCCAAAGGGAGTCCAGTTGCAGGTTAATAGGGGGCTCATAGCACTTAAATGACCTTATGGGTGCTTCTGCAGAGGCCTGAATAGAATTAACACACTTCGAAGGAAAGGGGATGAGGGGGGAAGAGTTGCCCTATAAAAGCAAGCTAAACCTTTGACACAGACTGAAGAGCGACGGACCAGTCAGGTCTGTGCTCCACAGAGCTTTAGCCATGCTGTTAATCCTGATATGCTTGAGGGACATTTTCCCTCTAAATATAAAGAAACACTATTTTAAGTGATTCTTAAGAAAAGCCATACTGGCAAGAAGTACATTACTGTAGTACAGTCAGCAGTTACAACATGTGCTTTCACTATAATACTGAGGAGAGGAATTGTACAGCTTTGCCAGTGAAGTATTCTCAGTGGTTTCTGAAATACATTTAGATACATTGTCAAAACTAGTTTAGCATTAAAAGTGAGCAATATACATAATAATCAATATGGCCACTAGCCAATACTGTAGATTTGTGATGGGGTATCTCATTTCCCTCATTAAGACTCCTTTTTCCTGGAGCTGAGAAGCACTTTATCATCAGTAGCAAAACAATCTAACACCTAATTTAAAGGTTGCATTAAATGATTCATGAAACACTGTTTATTCGCCAGGTTCACCTCCAAGTTCTGTCTTGTTTTAGTATGGAAAGAAAAACAAGTGAAGTGGTACCTCTAGCCAACATATCATCTTTATTCCTCCCTGCTAAAATGGCACACTTAAAGCTATAAACTTTAATAATAGGTTTAATTCAGACACCATAAACTACAACTGTGTTTTCAATTGAAATAGTTTTTCCTAGTACTTAAAACATTTGACTCA
This sequence comes from Rondeletia loricata, assembly GCA_900302605.1. Lineage (NCBI taxonomy): Eukaryota > Metazoa > Chordata > Actinopteri > Beryciformes > Rondeletiidae > Rondeletia > Rondeletia loricata. The sequence goes on from OMLI01018177.1 coordinate 7,984, forward strand.
TATCAGCTTTTCAACAGAATGCAGCAGCTGCTGCGCGGGGCAGTTAGCAGGGCCTGAGAGATTAAGTTCAGGTGGTGACCACACAGAAATTAACATGTGGTACCTCCTGCACTAGATGACAGTTTTAGAATGGAATAATACTCATCAATAAGAAATAATGAGAGGAAAATATTGCTATAGCTAGTTAGACTTGACGGCACAACACAACTCAGTCTTACGGCACATAGATCATATAAACTGAATTGGTTCATCCTCACAGAGAGAGGAGGGAAACCAGTGCACTGACACTCAGATCCCTCCTTACTGTCTAAAAAAAAGATAGTGCCACCAATGACCCAGGTTCACATAGTTGACAGCTTCCTGGTTTTGACTTCATTCAATTTTTCAGACCTTTCCCTTTGTGCAGCGTGTCAAAATGTTTGGTGTGTATATTCACACTTAAAGCCTACAGTGGCACCAAACTGTACCATTTGTTAAATTCTGAGCACTAGTATCACAATTGCCATTAATATCTTCAAAGTGAAACCCTTTGACAGCATTCAGAAGTCAGCATGGACCTTAGATGGAGAGCTGCAGGGTGTTGAAATGCTATCCAGCTATCTTCCTCAAACCACAACCTGTTAATTAATGTTCTAGCCAGAGGGTTTATTTGTGAAAATGTGCGACTGGCAACAGTTTCTCACATTTGAACCATCTCATCAATCACTATGATAGTTTTGATCTATTCCAATGAAACCAGAGTCTCTTTTGTAAATGGAGCGTCAGATTAGTTTTACAAACATACCCAACAAGACTACATCAGAAATGTGACATGGCGCATGTTGAAGTGTGGGATGGATGGGCTGGAAAGACTGAATGTTGTTATCCAGGGGTCTGACATGCTTTATTAACATAGTCCATGTTAGTGCATGGTACCTCAGAGCAGCAGCAGTGAAGGTCAGTGGTGGTTACAGACCCTTGTTTTGTGTTACAGCAGAAGTTTTCTGACTTCTCCAAGCCCCAGTTTGACCACATACTATTCACATAGATTAAGAGTTTGACTTAAGAGTTTGAGCTTTACATGGGAAATAAGGTTTTGCAGCGCTCAAGTGCAGATTTGTTTAATTCACGCCTTTTACAGCCTTAAATTACATGCAAGACTCATGATTAGCTTGAACATACTACTGTAGGTCCTTGTATTGAAAGCTCAGTCAATATGACAGAACAGACAATATGTCTTCAATCCATAAATCAAAACCTGAACAAAGCCAGCAGTGGGTCGCCAGTGTTACAACAGAGGGAACTGTATTGTGATTATAGTTTAGGGCTTTAAACTCAGTGTCTGTGGAAAGTGCTTCAATACACTTAAATGCAAGTAATTCTCTGATTCAGATTCTCTGATTTAAATTGGTCTGATGTTTATTTTCCCTTTAAAATACTGCGGAGCCTCTTATTGTTCATCAACTCAAACTCTTTAATTCCACTGATTGAACTGCAGGCTAGCATTACATGTCGAAGCAAGAAATGCTACAAACATTACATGCAAGATTGAAATGTTCACTCATTCTCTTATTTTCCCTTTCTTCTGAGGGAGGAACATAAAGGTCAGGCCTGAGAAGAACCATTCTGCTGTCTGTGGAGCAGACTGCAGCTCGAGGGGGTATGAGGGGATAGGAGCCAGAGCTGCAGAGGTGCAGAGGTGCAGAGGTGCAGAGGTGCAGAGGTGCAGAGCTGCAGAGCTGCAGAGCTGCAGAGCTGCAGTGAGGGCAAAATGATACAATGAAGCCTATATGCTGAAGAAAAATGTCAAGCAGTTTTGTTATGATTTCCATGAAAGACAGGCAAGAGATGAAATAGAGAAGAAAATTATTAAGAAAATTACTAGTAATAAAATACTACAGGCTTTAATTTGAATGCAGAAATTACAGAGCCAGACTCAGAGGGCTACAAATGAGAATGAGTATTTGGGGTTTTCTTCGACTGAGGAGGCTGTAATTTGTCATACGATGAAACCAAGTCTGCTGAATGGAGAAGAGGTCTTTACGCAGACTCCTCCCAAACGTGCCTAGAAGAAAACCTCTTGTTACAATAGGACCTGGCCACTGACAGAGGCTCTCTCCACCCTGACTGATGCTCAACAACGGCGGAGTAACTACACATATCTCTTAAGTTCACATTTTGCGAGCTTTACACATCTACAAAATGAGGGGCTTTATTCTGACAGTGATATGGGTGATGACATTACCTTCGTGCATGGAAGCTATCCACGGATTGTACAATTTTGGCCAACATGAACTATTCTACAAAAAGAATAACTGCAAGCCTATACCTGCAAATCTCCTGCTGTGCCACGATATAGAATACACTGAGATGCGCCTGCCGAACCTGCTGGGACACGAAACCATGAATGAAGTTCTGCAGCAAGCTTCGTCCTGGATCCCACTGGTTCAGAAGCAATGTCATCCCGATACGAGAAAGTTCCTCTGCTCCCTGTTCGCTCCCGTCTGTCTGGACGATTTGGACGAGCCCATCCAGCCGTGCAGGTCTCTGTGCGAAAGCGTCAAACACGGGTGCGCACCTGTGATGTCCGCGTTTGGCTTCCCTTGGCCGGACATGTTGGACTGCAATCGTTTCCCACCCGACAATGACCTGTGCATACCTCCTGCAGGCGTCGATAACTTTGTGCCAGTCACCAAAGAGGGTAAGGTTTCGTTATAAAGCAAATGCGTTTTCCCCATAGGATCTAGTTTCCAGTAACTTGAGGAACGGGTAGGACAAGACGTGACCTGTATGCGTCAAAAGCCCAAACTGTATTTTAAAAGCAAATCAAATTACTGTACCATCCCCAGAGGTTTTGGCACGAAAGCCCAAATTCGGTTCATGCCAATTATTGTAAAAGAATGATTTATTAGCTCCTGCCTGCAGGGCTCTGGTATGGAGTTTCCTATAATAACCCTTACTGGGAATATGGGGATGTGTGAACAGAATGATTTTTCCATATCCACTAATCTATTTATAACATAAACCCGCCACTGTGGAGAGACAATCCACTGAGCACACATGTACCTTGTAGCCCACACTTTATTATGCACAGTAGCCTACAGGATAATGCCAATGTAGAACTGTGTAGGCTAATTCTGATGTTTTGTTGTACATAATACTGCTTGGCCTGACAGTTACTGTTTCGTTAATTAAGTCTCATTTCTGTTTTAGTGCCCAGAGTATGTGATGCTTGCAAGGAAAGGGATGAAAATGACAACGAAATTGTTGACAACCTCTGTAAGAATGACTTTGGTAAGTCCGCCCACCTATTTTATTAGAGCAGTGGTTCCCAAAGTGGAGTTCGGGGACCCCAAGCGGTCCTTCAGTGGGCCCAGGGGGTCTCCAGCAGAATGAGGAGTAGTTTCATTTCTCCGTGTATATGGAGTGCTTGTGGAAAAGGAATGACTTTATTACTTTCTTTCTCCCTTTCTTACTATTTTCACCTTTCCCCCCAAACAAGCTCTGAAGATCAAAGTCAAGGAGATCTCCTACATAAACGGGGACACCAAGATCGTGCCGGAGACCAAGAGCAAGACCATTTACAAGCTGAACGGCGTGACGGAGCGCGACCTGCGGAAGACGGTGCTGTGGCTGAGGGACGGCCTGCAGTGTGTGTGTGAGGAGATGAACGACATCAACGCTGCTTACCTGGTCATGGGCCAGAAGATGGACGGCCATCTGGTCATCACCTCGCTGAAGCGCTGGCAGAAGGGACTGCGTGAGTTCAAGAGGATTTCCCGCAGCATCCGCAAGCTGCAGTGCTAAAAAACAAAAACACAAAAAGAGAAAAAGCAAAGGCCTGCTTGTGTCACTGTTGGAGATGAAGTTTAAGTTGACCCCTTTCCCTAATAGCCTTCATCACTTTATCCAGTGGTTCTCCGTCCTGGTCCGAGACACCGCTGGTTTTCTGTCATACCAGCTAGTTAATTGCAGTTAATTGCGTCCCAGGTGTAAATCAGTCCCTGATTAGATGGCTAGAATGAAAACCAGCAGGATTCTGGGTCCAGGATTGAGAACCACTGACTTTAATGATCATCAGCAGGTGTAGCCTACTGTCTAACCCTGCGAAAAATCACTATACTATTCCTATAGGGAATTAAACTGTGTCTGTGGTACTTAATAGTGTGTTTATATAGTGACATTATCGTACTTCATGGCATTTTCTATCTCATATGGCATCACTATAATATTCCTAGGGATATAGTTTTGCTGTGATACCTGTATTGTATCCTTCTAAAAAAATAAAAAATAATACTAATAATCATAGGATTACTATAGTTGTTTTTCGTAAGGGATGCCTCGTTGTTGTAACAGGGTTCAGGACTGAACAGTGTTCTTGCATGGCCACAAGCTCTCATCAAAACTACAATACTGGCGTCAGGAATAAATCACATTACAGGAGGAGTGATGGTGCAGAAGGCCTTGAGGGATTGAGACAGGACTTCATAATACAAGTTTTCATGTCTGATTAGCTGTTATGGGGGAGTGATAAGAGCCTTGCAAATACATAAGGTAGTGCTTGTATCCTATATCAGTTCTGTCATAGTAACACAGACACAATCACAAAGATGGATAAATGTTATTTAGTGAATATCATTGTGTGAATTTGTGATTCCCGTGTGCATAGTGTGATATTCAAAGACAAAATAATGTCGTTTGTGTTTTTGTACCTACCATTTTCTCAAGCAAAAATGAGAGATAGCTGGCTATATTCTCTGCCTGTCCAACATTATGTTTGATATATTCTTGGTAATCTTTTTGTACTTGAGCCTTAATACTGCACTGCATACTTTTCTACCACAGTATGATAAATTGAATATTTTTCTACTTTAGACTTTCAGACATATTTCATTTTAACTTTGATTATGTAATTTTGGATTGCAACTTCATCCTGTTGTTTGACGAGTTTCCTGTTTCTTCTCCTGGTTTTTAGGCTATTAACTATGAATATCAGAGTTTTGGTTGGTAATGATTTGGTGAATGAGCAATAACTTGGTAAACGCAAATAATCCCGCTGTTGTGTGTATGTGTGCAATGTAAAGTATTTTTTGGAAGTATTACTCTGTAAATATCAAATATCGTGTTTTATTCTTGTATAAAGTTTTCAGCGATAAAAGCATAAATGTCAACTAGCCTACATGTTTCAAATGACTCATTCAATTGTTTTGTTCCAAAAATAACACAAACCTGAATTAAATAAAGAAGCAAAGTTCGACCACATTTCATTCTGGTAATGTATTCAGTAGGCCTACAGGAAACCATTAAAGCCAGAGATAAAAGAGGGATTTTATAATGAACAGCTGTAGTGTCTGTTGATAACTTACCAATTAAAAATAACCTCAATAGCCTTATTCATATTTTTATAGTCGAAAGTAACCCAAAGGGAGAAAAGCCTATTATTGATTAAATAGCGCCATCTGCTGGAATACAATAACAAAACATGGTCATATTGTTTTACTTTGGATACATAAGAGGCGTCAGGTGGTGTCATTGGTCATATTTAAAATTTTCACTTCATTCATGAAAAATATGAAAATACGTATCAGTGGCTCTGAGTAATACAACACCAAAATGTACACTATAAAATGAAACAAAACCAAAAACTATACCGTGCATACTGAATGTGGTTGAGGGTCCAAGCTTAATGGAAAATAAGTTTTGCTAGTTTATGAAACAACTATGTATGTAGGCCTATGCGTTATTAATTTATATATTAATATATGACAATGGGAAAAATCCAACTATGCACTTTTGCACATCCTGTATATAATGATCTTGCAATAGACTGTCAGTCTGTAAATATATAAAAAGCCACCACAGTGACAATACTTAGCCAGCAGAAACTCTTATTAGCACCATGAAAGCACAATTATTTATTTTAATGCACCGTTTTTTAAAATCCATATCATGTTCTTTGCTGCTACAATGGCCCAATGATGAATAAAGTCCATCTTATAGCCTGTCATGTTATCGCATCTTGAAAGATACAACTGTGTAGGCAAGTCAACCAATGAATTTGGCATTGAGAATGAAAGCATAACATAATTAACATAACGTGTTAAGTGAGGAAACTAGTTTGCTACGATTATTTACTATAATAATGTTACCTGGATCAAAACATCTCTGAACATTGAGCTATTTTAAGTAATCTCTCTTGGAAAAATGGCCCTTGTTCCATTTATTTTTCAGTGCCATTGTAATATACTTGGATATTTCTTTTAAAGAAGGTTATAACACTGCCAGTGTTTATATGAGTCCAATCAACACTTACTAACACTGGAAAATGTGCTGCAATCTGCATCATCAACACTTCAAACAAATTGCCTTTCGCTGCTAGTTTGAAAAATATCTCATTAGCCAATTTTTTACCCCCCAAAAATGAATTGGTGTTATTGATTACCAACGTAATAACTTCTCACAGAACATGGGACTGATGTTAAATAGGCCTATAGGCCACTTCCCTTAGAGAAAAGAGCTACAGTAGGCTATAGCCTTATCCTATATTTAATTCTAGGAGGATAGGCTATACAAATACAGCGAAACGATAAGTCACTAAATGGTAGGCTATTATAGGGATAATACGGGAATATTATAGTGATAACATAGGAAGTAAAAAAAAAAATACTATAAAGTAGGCTACGATAAAGTTACTACTGAGTACCACAGCCAAATAGGCCATCTGAAGAATATCTATCACGTTCTTTGTTCTAGTGCCGATTCCGAAGTTACAGAAAGTAGAAATGCCCCTCTTCACATTATCGACAGAGCTGTAAAATAACATGACTCATGTGTTACTGGACATTGAACTCCTCTCTCTCTCTCTCTCTCTCTCTCTCTCTCTCTCTCTCTCTCTCTCTCCGGGCGGGGCCGTGACTGCGCACTTTCCTCTGGTAAGACAGTAGGCTACTTGACACAAGAGTGACAACATCGTGAAGTTGATAGAGAATTTCAGCCAAAACAAACAAAACAGAAGGATAAGGTTTGAGATGGCGGATCCGGGAGCGGACAGCTAAAGGAGTCAGTCAGTCTGTTTCATTAAAGCCCTGTGCTTATGCTGCCTTCAAGTACTGTCGGGATTAACATAATTACGACTTCAGCGGGGATGAACAGCCCAACAAAATGACTGGGATAGGGGGAATTTTCTATGATACACAAATTGCCCAGATGTGACGTTTAGGGGCGGGAGAGCGTGGAAACCGTGGAAACAATTGATGGGAAAAGTGATGTATTTTATTACTATTCCATGCAAATAATTAACATTGTTGCATGTTTATAGTTTTACTCTTTGGGTAACTTTTTAGTTGTGACACATATAGGCTCCGACAACTTTTGTCTAGTAAATTAATTCCTCCAACATCTATAGATGCGGCTGCAGCTCAAAGTGTGGCGTGATTTCTAAAATAAAACAGAGACTTGCTCTTTTACTGGGACTATTTTTTTGTCATTATTTCCAAGCACACGCACCTGGATGCGCGGCAAGTTGGAGTTAGGAGTTTACCGAAGGCACTGAAGGCAGCAGCACTAGTTTTTCATGTGTTGAGCAACACAGGAACTGTTTTAACTATATTTATGATTTGTGCGTCTGTAGCCTACTAAAACCATTTTGCCTGCCAATGATGGGCCACGGTGAATCGTTCACAGCAGGCAGGGCTCAATTTGACGAAGCTAAAAAAAAGTCCGCGGGGAAGTCCCCCAGGAAAACCCCCGTACTGTCGGAATATTATTGTCGAGACTGATGCGCCACATCTCCGACACAGTTCACCTCCTCGGTCCATTTCTGAAGACATACCAGGAGCAGAGACGGCAAATGCTGGATTATTAAACGTCGATCTTCTCTCGTATCTACAAAGCCTGTAATGGATAACGTCAGTATAAACATGGATAACGATATGCTGAAAGACAGAATCCGGAGTTACAACACTTTGAATACTCTGTATCACGAAACGCGACAGGAGATCGACACTTTGAATAAACAAATCTACAAGAAGGACAATTTCATTTCAGATTTAAAAGCGAGGCTGGGCAGATACGAGCGGATCTGCATCAGTGTGGAGGATAATGAGCCTGTAGTCATTGGGCCGTCCAAGTCGTTGTTGGAAAGCTTGTGTAAAGAAATCTGCAAACTGAAACAAAAGAGGAACGAAACAGAGGTCAGAGCATCTCGACAAGCAGAGATAAGCCAACAAGTGAGTGACAATTCATATCTTGTGCCCTGCAGTTAAACTTCTCTGTACATTGGGCAGATCAGTGGGCTGCTGAGATCAGTTTGCACATTGGCAAGTACACAAGGTCTTCTCCATGTGCATACAGATCATTTCACATTTGGTTTGGTTTATTGGTTTATTTATTTATTCACACACATATATGCAGATACAGAAATAATAATATTATTGTACACACAATAATTCAACTATATCACATATAAGCAGATACAGAAATAATAACATTATTATTACCAAACCAAAATCATTTCACATAAGTCTATTTTTTACACTGGCACCAACTTAATGATTATAAACTAACAAGCCCTCACCCTTCTGTTAGGCCAATTTGACTATACTATTGCGCAATGTACACAATTATCCAATGTCCCTTACGAAAAGAACTATAGAAGTTGTATAATACATTTTAGAGGGATACTATACTACACTATAAGTATCTATAGCAATATTATTATGATATCATAGGAGATTAAAACATTTAAAAAAGGTCTACCATAAAATATAACAAAGTCAGTATTAAGTTACTATCGTGTACCGCAGTCACATACATGAATATTAAAGTGTCCTTTATCCCCCTGTTGGGGATACTTGATTTGAATTGTGTAGGTTAATGTCTTATTTTATGTTTTGGTTTTAGTTTTGAATTCTTCAAGTGCATAGACACCACAAGGGATAGGGCCTATAGTTCACAAAACATCTGATTGTGTGGAAAAGTACAAGCTTCCATGACACTATCCTTGATGTGATATGAAAAAAAACAAAGTGTTCACTGCTAATAAATGAACAGGGCACAATATGACAATATGACAATGGTGTCTCTCTCTCTCAGGAGATCCAGAGGCTGCGGGTGCAGCTCAGAGAGAAGGAGAGAGAGCTGGAGAGCGTCAGGTGTCAGCCAGACCACGAGAAGGACCAGGAGATCCAGAGGCTGCGGTCCGCCCTGCAGGAGAGGGACCGGGCCGAGGCCACCAGGGCCGTCCTCTGCACCTCGCTAGCCGAGGAGGCCGATCAGCTGCGCGGCCAGCTAGGTGCGACCGTAAAGGTGTGCCAGGAGTTGCTGGCCAGACTGGAGAGGGAGAAGAAGGGAGGAGTAGTGGAGGAGATGCCTCAGCAGCAGAAGGCGAGGGAGGTGTGTAACGCCTTGGCTGTAAACGGCTGTGTTGAAGTGTTTGTATATACTTTGGTAATAATGGGGACGGTTTGCGCCTTTCACCCACCTTCTGCATTGGACCTGGTGTTGGAGGCCGCTCTTGACCCCAGAGTGTCCCCATTGTTATCTGTTTTTTGATTTTTGGAGGGGCTAGTTTGAACTTCTCTTCCCGTTTTATTATAGACGACAGAGTCTTCTAACATGAGCGGTGTTAACGCCCAGGTCTGTCAACTTCAGGAGGACAATCGACAGCTAAAGCAGCGAGTGGCATATGTAAGTCTACAAATATAATGCTGAGTGAAGTTTGTAAGTTATGTTCAACGACAATATGAATTTCATATATGTAAAATCTGATAACTGAGTAGGACACTGTTTTTGCCCCGATACATCATACAGCAGAGCATAATACCGAACAAACAGCAAGTTCTGAAGGTTTAACCCACCTCTCTATTTTAACTCTGCCTTTTAGGTGGAAGGTCTGAATGCTAAATGGCAGAAGTATGACTCCAGCAGGGAGGAATATGTTCGAGGCTTATGTCAGAGGCTGAAGGAGACCAGTGCCCACGTTGTCTCCGGCTCTGGTCCAGCAGGAGCGGGGCCTGAGCCGAGGCCTGGTCTAGGCTTGGTGTCCGGGCTGGGCTCTGTCAGCAGCGGATTGCTTCATCAGGAGATTTTCAGGCTCAACGGCCTATTGGAGAAGAAGATGAGCGAGTGTGTGAGGCTGGGCAGAGAACTGGAGGAGATAAGGAGACGAGACCAAGAGCGCATTCAGACCCTGGAGCAGCAGGTCAGTGCTACATCACGGTCCCAGAGCCTCTCGCCGCTCTGCTGTGTTGAATCTAAGATCACAGTTGCATGTGTATAATTTGATTTTATACAGCTTTAGTGGCAGAGGATATAGTCGCCCCATGTGTACACCCAATGCGTCAGTCACAATATTAATTGTGAGTTTAGGCAAATGTGAAAACCAGAATTTAGAGGAAATCAGGAGGTAAATAAAAGAGACTAATTCAAATCAAAGAATAAACACCGTGGCTCTCTATCTCTTCCTGCCTCAGGTCCTCATCTACACAGAGGACTTTAAGTCAGAGCGTGCTGACAGAGAGCGAGCGCAGGGCAGGATCCAAGACCTGAAGGAGGAGATGTTTCAGTTGCAACAGCAGCTGCACAAACAGGTGAGACGACGTTCTTTTATTGTTGGCTACTGTAACTTATATGTCAAATCAAAAACATAGCGTAAAAAATGCACATGGTTGTCTTTGCCAGGGAGCAAGCAGAGAGAACAGAGACACAGCACCCGTGTGTCGCGTACACATCGGACACAGAATCTCCTCAAGGCGGCACAGGGACTCTGCAGAACATTTGCTAAGGAGCAGCGCTGAGCCGCCCAAACAACCCGCAGCAGCAACGCCAAACCCCGCCTGGAGCGAATGCCACGGCTTGTCAGAATTACAGTGCCCACGATGCCTCACCACGTTCGACGACAGGGATGCAGCCGAGTACCTGAATCATTGTGAAGAGTGTGCCAAATTATGAACGGTGGAATGAGACTGAGCACTGAAGAACAGCACTACATGTCAGAGAATAGCTTGAGTGGATTTTTCCATTTGAAAAGACTTGACTACAGTTGAAATGAGTCGATTTCATGTGTGTTGTAGATCATGAAAGAGAATTGTACATCCCAGAGTTCCCCTGTCACAAGAGAAATGGTTTTATCAAGCCTGTCTAAGCCCGAGTATTGTGTCTTTGAATCCACTGTCAGATGTTGAGTGTGTTTCCGTGTGGTAAGGCAGGGGGTTGTACTTGTGGTGGGCTAGTGGATGTCACTGCAATACATGAATGTCATATACCTCAACGTTGCGTCAAATTACAAACCTGTTGCACTTTCTTGACATTTAGCCAAAAACGAATCGTAGGATTACGATTTCGACATTTGTGATGCATAAGCTTCTTATCTGGATCTATACGTCTGGTTGATGATGTGGTGCTATTATTGTTTATTTTTGATTGAGCTTTACATATTTCTTGTCTGTAAATTATATATTCTTAATAACAGAATTAAAATATATCACAGTATTATATTAATATTTATTCTCTTCGCATAAAGACGTTTTAGAAAAAAGGCAAATCCTTACAGTGCAATGTAATAAAACAAACATTATTTTGCCTTTTTTCACCATTGCCATATAAGATGATACTTTTTTTCTGGTAAGGGTTCAGCTTTTGGGGTCAAAAGTGTCAATCACAGCATCTGAATTTTTTTTATTGATTTTAGATCCACTATTTGAAACAATGTATGTAGAGATTACATCTGAACTGACAAATAGCTTCTTCTTTTTTATTTGGTGCTGATCCATGATTTATTCCTGTTATTTTCTTGAGCTGGCATAGAATATTTTTATAATAAAAGATGATTGTTTATCCACACTCTATCATATGGTGATTTATAGTGTTAAACATTTCATTATCGTGTGGTGTAGTTTGTCTGTAGCCGTAGATCATAGACAAACCACCGAAATGTTGGCCCTACTTTGTCTGTCTGTGTGTGTTTGTGTGTGTGTGTGTGTGTGTGTCCATCTGTGTCGCGTGTGTATGTGTGCACAGTGGAAAACCCCTTCCCAGCATAGCCTGAATGGGCACGCTGTACTGTGACAGCCAGATTCCCAGCTGTTGTGTGGCCGAAGCAAATACTACAAGGGCACTGAGACACTAGCTCAAGTTACATCCAAACCCTAACAACTGCCTTTGGATCAGTGACTAAAACGTTCTCCAGTCAGTCACTCTGAAGAATCAGTTTGCCATAAACAGCACAACAGGCCGTGAATCAGTTGTCATGGGTTTGGTTTAAGCACAGGAAGCTGGACATCCCCTGTTAAAGCGGAAGTAGGCAGTTACAGTACATAGAGAAGATGTAGACGAAACACCAAACAACTCCTTTTGTGTGTGTGTGTGTGTGTGTGTGTGCATGTGTGTGAACACATACCCTTTATGCTACATTTGTTTCTTGATCAGATAATTGCACATTTACATAGGCCACATATAGTTTGTCCATGGAACAAATTCTGGTGGCCTTTAGTTGAGGATTAACACAAGGGTTGAAACCCTACAAGATTGTGTCAAGGTACTAGCTGTAAAAACAGAGGTGTCAAAGTTGGTACCGGTATATCACCCAAGTCACAAAGTCTCAAAATGACAGAGGGCATCACATGGTAGCTTACTCATCAGCAGACTGGGGAAGATATTTGTGGTTGAATTAGTTCCCAACACACTTATTCATTTACATACACACCAGTCTGGCTCCAATTTATGTGCGCACTCAAAAGGCACATTTAGTCTCTAAAGGGCAACTGCAGTAGCTTTTCTATTGGACAAACACAGATACGTGCTCACTCACTGATAGAAATGCACATAAAGCCCTAAAAAGCCATTGGTTGGCTGCCAGGGATTCTCCCCCACCAGCACACACCTACACTTCTACAGCGACAGGGTCTATATGCGAGAGCACATCCACACACACACAAATGCACTACCCACCCATCACAGAGTGGAAAAAATAGGTCACACATCCACACCCTGGTGTCAGGGAACTTTTCTCAGAAACAAAGACATGAATTAATAAGAAACGTCAGGTGATAGTGGTAGACCAGTTCCTGTTGCGAACAGGTTTCAAAGCATCAGGAGGTGGCTGTCATACACTTAACAGATTGGGAAAACTGACACTTATCCAGACAGATACAGAATGGATAGATTTGGCCTTTAATCTCATGTGTATCCAAAAAGAATGGGAATTTCCCCATCATCACAAGGGAATTCCCATAAACGCAGACGTTCTCTGGTTTATTTGAAAGTGGAGTGCTGCAGACTATGAGAGCAGATCATTTTAAGGTGATGTACGTGGGGTGAGGCGGTTGGTATTAATGTTAACTGCTTTTGTTAGTCTTTTTGATAAGAAAGTCCTAGGCATTGGCTGTCAAAAAGACTAACAAAAGCAGTTAACATTAATACCAAC
>OMLI01018181.1:0-11122 GCA_900302605.1 Rondeletia loricata
GTTAGAAGCTCCTGCCCGCAGTTAGCTTTAGCCTAATGTTAATGTTACATAAACGTCTATGTTGTCTGTTGTCAGACGTTTATGTAACATAACATACATAACGTTAAACATTTGATCTGATGTTATTGCAGCATCTACGCTGGGCCGGGTCCGGCTTCCGGATTCGGGCCGAGTAAATCAGTTCCCGGTCACCGGAATAGGGCCGTGGTTGGAATTTAAAAGCATGCATTCCAGACATAGAAAGTCCGGGAATTTAACAAATGTGTTGATTTCATCTGGAGTATCAGGGAATTTCAGGTTTTGGGCCAAGTCTTTAGTGCTAGCTGGGTAGCCTCTGTTTCTGTGGCTGCAGAAAGCGCTGTCGTCTCACCCAAAGCCACATGCAAAGCCCGCCCGTATAGGACGCTGATTGGTCCGAACCACTGGTGGTTCGGAGTTAAACCAATAGTATGGAGCGTGACCAGATGGATTTGTGAAACAAAGATTTGTGACACAAACCAATCATGGCAGAGCCAGGTTAGCTTAGGTTAGCTTGAGCTCTGTATACATTTTGGTGTCGCTAGGTCAAAAAATTTGCCAAACCTAGCTGCAAAAACGTCAAAACAGCGGAAATACAATATGGTGGACTTGGGTGGTCCAAATGGGAAAGTTATAGAGCAATTTAGGCTGCTTTTGTCTACTAGGTTGTGTATCAATTGGACATGTGGTGTGAGAGTAATGGCCTTTGCAAAATTGAGCTTTAATTATAGCGCCACCATCTGGCCGATGTGTATGAAATTTGGTGTGCGTCTTCTGAAGAGCAATATTTAAGAGCTCTACAAGTTTCAAAATGATTGAACACACTTTTTTAAATTATGTGATAGACCATGCCCACATTTACCAATAACAACCAAACTTTATATTTTGACTAAGATTGTGGTCTAGGAGATATACAGTATACCAAATTCTAGGCACCCAGATTTAGGTAAATAAATCTTGAGCATTTCTGGTGCCTCCTTAAGGTCAGTTTTAAAATGCATTTGCAAACATGTTTAGAGAAGGGTATTTGACATAATTCTAAAATTTTATGACAAATGGACAAACGGTTAGTGAGTTATGAGCCTTTTTTACCACTTAGCCACGCAAGTTGTCAAGTTCACCGTTTAATCATGGCCATGCCGTTGATTCGATCGGGTCACTTTATATTGTGTTTGTGTATCTAGGTCTGCTTGAGCTCTGTACCAATTGTAGTGTCACTAGGTCAAAAATTGGCCACGCCTATCTAAAAACTGTTTTGCTCAAATGTCGAAATGGTGGAAAATCCAATATGGCGGACTTGGGTGGTCCAGTTAGCAAAGTTGTAGAGCACGTACTGTACGTGCCAAGGAGAAATGGCTGCAACACCAGCAAAAACTCCCACATCACTTCTCTAACTGGATGCCAGTAGATAGGTCCTCTTACAGAATCAACTGTCTGCCATTGTGAGTACTGAACAGGAGCCTTGACTCTTCATTAAATAGAGCAGTGTGTCTTTCCCTCCAATGCTGCCTTAAGATGTAGGATCAACCTTCCCTTGCTGGCAGTACCCTTCACCTCCCCAAAGGGAACTGCAAGCATCTGGCTTTGTATCCATGGTGACTATCTTATTAATTTGACCTCCAGTAGCTAATGGTAGATTTACCTTGTAGCTCCTCAACTCCCTGTAGGCTTTCTTTTGATCAGTTTGATATTAGATTACTTCATAGTAGAGTAGTATAAATCTTAGGATAATTTGGCCATAGTGTGGACATTGCTGTGGAATGCTGTTTCTTTGTCACCAAAAAATAAGTTGTTCCTTATGTCATTTAATAAGGGACTTTGACTCAGGAGGTCCTGTTATTACTTTAGATGAATCTTTATGTAAAGATTTTCACCACCAAATGCCTCAAGCCTAAGATTTCAGATTGCTCTTATCTCATCAAGAAGGGCAGAGGAAGTGATCGACTGCATTTCCTTTTTGTAATCCATGAGAGAAAAGATGGATAATAGAGATGCAATAAATGGTTTTAATCATACCCTGTTGGACATTTAGTTATAGAAAAAATTATAAAGAGGAAAAAACAGAACTTTGACCCTCCTTTGCTGAAGACCAGCTTTTGGCTCCTGTTGATAAATTTGACATCTGCAATTGTCAAATGGATCAGCGCTTTATGATGATTAGTATTCCCCAATGTAGTCTGTGTTTTAAGAGACACAGAAGAACTCCTCAGGTGATATCTTAGAACAGCCACAGCAATATCTCTTGTAAATCCTCTTGATTGAGAAGATAAACATGGAAATGTATCTACATTTCATGACAATGTCATTAATTCATTTCTGTGTTCGGATGCATACTTGTACATACGCGACACTATAGATTAGTCTTTGCTGACACAATCCAACATTTCTGCTGTAACGTATTCATTTTCTACAGTATGCATGCATGCATGGCCTGTCCCCCTTTTCAGTGAATCAGCAGCAAATCTGATTTCCATTTCAGTTTAGTTTCATGTTTTGGTGGCAGGCATTTCAGTTTTTCTCATTTTTTTTCCGTTTAGCTTTTATTTTCATTTCAGTTAACTAAAATGTTTTTCATGCTTAATTCTAGTCTTAGCTTTAGTTTAATTACATTTCTGGGGTAAACATAACTGTGCTTGTCTGTTTTGCAAAGGTTTTCATTTAACTTGGGGTGTTCCTATCTTTGATTTGAATAGTGGAGAGTTAGTGGTATTGGACTGGTCTGGGAATGTTTGTTTTATTTGGAAACAAGAACTGGTAAGTCAACCGTCTCCCTCATCCTTGTTACCTCTAAAAAGGAGGTTATGTTTTTGTTTTTTGTCTGTCTGTTAGCAGGATATCCCAAAAACCTATGAATGGATTTCCATGAAATTTGGCATACAGATGGGCCTTGGGCCAAGGAACAATTGATTAGATTTTGGTGGTGATCCAGTGGTAGAGATTGAGAGATAGAGACTTGATTCGAAATCCTAAGGTTATGATTGCAGGGTCAATAAATCTATTTAATTTAAAATGTAAGTGATAGGAATGATTTATTTGGATGTAACTGCAAGTTGGAGAAATGTTCAGCCTTGGCGGAAGTTTGCGCTTTCAGAGTGCCTTCTAGTTAAGGATTGGACTGACAAGATTGATGCGGTACAACAGAAAATTCATCATGTTGACCCTGACCTTCCTCACACTGATTCCTCTCTTCTCATGTCATAATTGTACTATGACATAAGTGTGACCTCACCAGACTGCAAAGTGAAGTGGCCGTTTCTTAGTTGTTAGAATGTATAGGTTTTAGAGAGTGTGTTGGGAAAACACTTGTATGTCATGTCAAATGATTAACTCAACACTCATCTCTCTCTGAGTCACAGGCATGTTTGACAACAGGTACTGACTATTTCTTAAATTTTCATTTCTTGCAACAGCTGTAGATCAGCTATCCAGTTTGATAATGTCATCGGGGTGCTGTGATGGAGCCACCAGAGTGGACCTACCCAGATCCCCCCAGGGGGCAACTGATGAAGGACAAATAATGAGTGCAAATCCAGGGAATGCCCTGCCACAGACAAGTTCCAACCCCACAACCCAAACAAACCATGACTCTCAAATACCTGTCACCAATATAGATGATTTTATATCAGAACTAAGCTTCTGCGATGATAAATATAAACCCTCCAAATCCCCCTCCAAAACATTACGTAATGAGACTGTACCCTGCTGCTCAAACCAACACAGTGTAACCCTGCCTGAAAAAGGTCTTCTGGACTTTTCCATCTTGAATGCAACAAATAATAAAGGTTGCCCCCTGCCTCTAGGGAAAACATTCCTAAACAGTTACTCCAGAAACGTAAGCCATCTCACAGGTGACAGCTCTGCTTTTTCCAATGGATCAAGTAAGGAGAGGCCTGACGCTGGCTGTAAACACATGTACCATATGGTGGATGACAGTGATTCGGAGAGTGACTCCACCACTGACAACAGTCAAATCCTCGATAAAATAGCCAACCGTGGTGTAAATCCCCAAGAACTGCACTCAGATGAGGAGGAAGTGGAGATTTGTTTCTGTGAATCCCAGCAACCTGCTGCTCTGAACCAATCTCAGCTCAGCCAGTCACTGAATGGACCATTGCCTCTCCAGCATGCCAGCAGCCAAAACACAAACATGGCTCAGACCTTTGATGTGTTGCAGGACTCTGCTGTTGTCTCACTGAAAAACAAAGCCCACTCTGTTATAACAACTCAGTGTCCACAGCTCTCTCAGTCCTCAGGTACCTCTTTGACCGGGGAACCCAAAGCCGCCTCCGGCCAAGAGCTATGCCAGTCTTCCAAGGATACAATACCTGTGCCTTCCACAGATTCCACAGAGTTCCACATTAATAGTGCCAATGGGCCATGTGACAAAGTTGACACATCTGTGGCATCCAGTCCTGCATGTCTAAGGGTTTACAGCAGTCCCTCCCCCACACTAGATACCAACAATATCACTCCACAGAGTCAGGACAGGACTGCAAAGTTGCATGAAAATGCCTCACAGACCTCAGCTTTAGTGAAGCAGTTGAATACACAAACACCACCCCATTCAACTTCAGTGGAATCAAAGACCTCCAATTCAAGCAACAGCAGATCAGGCACAAGAGTGTCAACATCCCTAATGATAAGAGACAAGGAGAGAGAGAAAGTCCTGGATTCCAGAACAATTTCAAACACCCCCACTAGCCCCTTGCTTAGGGGCTCCGGCCCAACAATTCTCAATAGTTCAGACTCTCCTGTGTTGAGTAATAACTTTAAACTCCAGGACAAAACTCTAAACAGGCCAAGCACTAGTGCTCCCAAACTGAAAGGCCTGTGCATTAAGAGTAAAAACAAACCACAGGAGCAGCTTTCCCTAAAACCTACCAGAGCAGACAGTCCAGTTCCAAGGAAAGCCAATGCTTCCCCAGTCCAGTCACCAAAACCACAAGCCAAGAAGGCAGCCATGTCCAGCTGTTTGAAGACCAATAAACAGCCTGATATGAACAGCAGTCTTGCTTCTCCCAAATTAAGTGACAGAGGACAAGACAAGACTAAATCCTGGCCTGCAGGCAGTACATTAGTCACTGCACAATCTGCCAACAAGAAAAAGGAGGTCCATTCAGGCCAAGGGGAGCAGGGCTCCCAGGCAGTAACCATACCACAGGGCCAACCAGAGACACTTACCACTCAGAGAACATTCATAGAAGTCCGACTGTCATCCTCATCAGGGTCTTCATCATCATTCACACCAGTTCTGGTACGTAAAGAAACTTTGAATACAAAGGACTCGAATCCACCTCAAAGGTTATTTTCACAAAATGGCATTAACGGAAGCACAAATGCAACATTAGCACCTATGCTTTTACCCTCCAGCTCCGTACTTAAACTAGAAAAAACTAATGGCATGGCTAGTAACGAAGTAGTTGATTCAACATATTCTACTAATGAAACTCATTCAATCACAAGCAATGGCTCTAAAACCTGTACTACAACAGAGACAGGTAACGAAGTAGTTGATTCAACATATTCTACTAATGAAACTCATTCAATCACAAGCAATGGCTCTAAAACCTGTACTACAACAGAGACAGGTGAGCGCCTGAAGTCCAGCAGGTCTACACTGTACATAAAGGCAATAGAAAGGCGAAGTTTCTCCACAGACGCTGCCTTGCCTGGGGAACCCAATCCCTTCTCTGTCCGACAGAAGATAAAGTCCTTTGAAAACCTGGCTAGCTTTGACAAGCCTGTGGTCAAATGCATTGACATTCAATCCTATGCTCTGACATGTAGGCCCCCACTTAACCAGAGGCTTTCCGGTTATATGGGCTTGGTTAACTCTATCGACTGCCGTGCACTGCGAAGGAGTTTCAGCTCTTATGTGGAGAATCTAAACCCTGCCACACCTCTCTCACCTTTTCATGGCAAGTCTCCCTCTAGCATTACACTGATAAACTTTGACCTGCCCCCTGCAGGCTACAACACAGCTCCCCTGACCAAGGACAAAGTTGTGGGTGAAGTTCCCAAAGCTTCGGATGGGGTCGCCCCCCAGACCCCTCCGGTGCTGCGGAGCAAACATGCCAGGGGAAATGCCAATCTTTTCCGCACCAGGCTGCGGGAGCTCAGGGCACTCAGTATGCCTGACCTGGAAAAACTATGCACAGAGGACTTCTCCAGTGAACCAGGTACAGTCACATATAAAACTGACCTGGGGATCCATCCTATAAGGCTTATAGAGGCCCCCGTGACTGACGGCTTTCCCCAGTCTGCAAGCCCCACAGGAGTGGATGTGACCAGGGTGAGCCAAGGTGATCCAGGGGCCATTGAAGACTCTCCCCAGGGGAGCCCAGGGACCCATGGGCAGCAACCAGGCTGGTCCATCAGGTGGGGGAAACATGTTTCAATTGAACTGATTCATAAAATCAATTCAGTGGTAATTTTTTAGTCTCAGGCTAAATACATATAAATTTGATTGCGCTCTGTTATTCTGCTTTGTTATCTTAATCTAAATGTTTTTTTGTTTTTTTACTACTGGAGTCATTTTTCATTTAAAACAATATTCACATATTTAAAATAGTAATTCTGAAGCAAGGGACACAAAACGTGTGTCTTAAACTATGGATTCCTTTTGTCTGCAGTTTAAAGGGGCTGGTTATTTCTCCTGTGAACCAGAGCAAGCTGCAAGCAGTCCTGTCCTCCCTGACAACTAAATCAGATGTGTTGGTCCTACTTCAGGAAGCCAAGGCCCTCTCCGAGGTAACCACACAATGGTGACACACATCTGCAAGTCCTAGAATACAGTTAAAGACTATGTAGTTTTGATTTCCTTAGAACAATTTGTTTTTAAAACCCTACTTTTTGTTTGAATTTGTTGTCAAATTGATTTATTTTGTGTTTGAACTCTCTGCAGGTTAACGATAATACTCACTTTGTTGTCCTTATTAAAGAGGAAGGCTCTGGGCTGGGTTTCAGTATCGCTGGTGGAGTGGACCTAGAGCAGAAGGCAGTAACTGTAAGTATAGTGTTATATGTAGAGGTGCTGGAAATTTCAAATCTAGGGGTGATGTGCTGAACACATTGGGATCTGGACCTCGTGTGGGGTCCACTGATATAAGCATGGAGTCCCTGGAAAAATTCACAATCAATCTAAAATAACTGTAATAAGATCCTATCATTATTTTGAAATGAAAAATAACAGGCAATGGCTTTTGACTGTGCAGTCAACTGTGGAGTCACAATTGACAGAGCCCACATACCAACCAGTCTCAAAAAAGGGCTTTAAGAAGCTGAGATAGAAGAAAAAAAAGTCCTTTTAATTTGACAGAAAAATGTAGCTAACATTTAAGCCCATCAGGCTATCATCAGTGAGATGGTTTTGATGGTGTTTTTGAAGTCTGCTTTTGAGCCAGTGCACCCAAAGTAATCACTAGTGCCTTAGTCAACACAGTATGAAACGTCTTTATTCACAACACCCTGAAATCAAACGTTTTACTCGCTAGGCCTACTCTATGCATAAATACCATATGAACATTGAGTTTTCATGTGTCTTTAAATGTGGAGGTCACAGGAATTTTCTAACCTCAATATGGGGTCATTTAGCAAAAGGTAGGAAATCCGTGAGTTTCCCTGCTACGTAGTACACAGAACACCTACAGCTACATGCATTACAAATGTCAACTGCACTTACTCTAAAACTCACCTTTTTTTGCCCAGGTTCATCGGGTCTTCACCAAAGGTGTAGCTAGCCTTGAAGGCACTATCCAGAGGGGGGACAGCATTTTATCCATAAATGGCACAAATTTGGAGGGTAAAACCCATGGAGAGGCTCTGTCTTACCTCCATCAAGCTAGGCTGTCCACCCAAGCCTTAGTAGTCATCCGGAGAGGCAAGGATAGTGAACTAAGTGTCTCTGACAGACATGACATGACCCGCCAGCCAAGGAGGATCTTCTCTGCCAAGGAGAAGTCTGTGGAGGCTGGAGCAGGTGAGCACCAGGGTTACATAATAATAATAATAATGGATTGGATTTATATAGCGCCTTTCCATCACAGTGTGATGCTCAAAGCGCTTACAGAAACCATTATTCATTCATACACATTCACACCGGTGGTGGTAAGCCGTAGCCACAGCTGCCCTGGGGCAGACTGACGGAGGCGTGGCTGCCAATCTGCGCCAATGGCCCCTCCGACCACCACCAAGATCATTCACACACATTCACATGAGGCAAGTTGGATAAGGGGTTAAGGATAAGGACACATCGGCATGTAAATACAGCAGGAGCGGGAATCGAACCGCCAATCCTTCGATCATTGGCCTACTGAGCTACAGCCACCCCTGTGGAAATATGGACAAACTTGCCAGTGGTCATGATGAATGAAAAATAGTTTAAGCCCCATTGCAGTAGGGCTCCCTCTACTGAACCCCTGTCTCCCAACTATTGGCTTTGTACATGTTTTAATTAACCTTATTTTCTATGTTAATGTTAACCTCTTCAATAATCTATTAATATAACTTGGGTTTATATTCTTGATGTCAGCTGTAAAACTTTGAGTAAAATTTGAGTAAACACTGTAAACAACACTGACATAAATCAAGATTTAACTACAGTGTAAGTCTCAAAGGTCTATAATCCACTCCATCAGTTAACGTGTTGCCTGAGCTAGGATCAACCATTTTCATACCTAGGCAAATTATCAAACACAAACAGTGTATCAATTATGTTAATCCCTCACCTTAATTATTCTGGGCGGTGTTTTATCTTTCTCAGTGGTGAATGTAGGTCCAGACGGTGCTTTAACAGTGGAGCTTCACAAAACCTCTGCTGGCCTGGGCTTCAGTCTGGAGGGGGGCAAAGCCTCAGCCCATGGAGACAGGCCCCTTAATGTCAAACGCATCTTTAAAGGTGAGCTTTCTATTTAACTCTCCTAGAAAGCTGAGCCAGTATGCATAAGTGCTCATTGCAATATGATGTTCACAATGACTTGAGAGGCAAACTGGCCTTAGATCACTCGGGAAGTCATAGAAACCCATGCATCCGCATGTTGTCACTGGCACAAAATTGAATCATAATTTTAAATATGTAATGTAAAAAATAGTACAGCTTATCTCTGTAAATTATCATCCAGAACCTTCTCCATAGTTGTGCCAAGGAAAGAAGCATGGAATGTCGAGAAATTGGTGGCTGAATGGAGGAAGAGCAATTAGGAGATGGAACTGAATGAGAGAAAGAAGGTGGTGATATGCATTCACCAGCAGGGTTGAAGTCAGTTTTTGATGCTGACCTCTGGAGGGCGCCATCAGTCAGCCAGCCAGCAGGGTCAGCCAGTTCCTGAATAAAACAAAGAGCAGTTGGCATAAAGAGACCAATGCTTTTATTGGGGATGCTTCTACTATCCTACTCTTTTCTTCTCATTGAATAATAATGCATCTCCAAGCACATTACCAGTGATGTCTTGGGACTTAGAGAGGTGAAATTACAGTGGAGTATGACTGGTTCTTCAATGTTAAACTTAACCATTGTTCTAATATGAAGAGCTTATCTCGGGCAAAGATTTTGAAATGAATGAATCATGGTAAAGGAAATGCCATGAACTCTTCAAAGGAGGGAATTCGTCTCTATCTATTGTATATTTTAGGTAACATTTGAGCTAGATCTCTTTGCCCCTCTACAATAGGAGGTGCTGCAGAGCTGTCCAGGGTCATTGATGTAGGTGATGAGGTCCTGGCTATCAACGGGCGCTCTCTGGAAGGCCTAATGCACTACGATGCCTGGAACATCATCAAAGCTGCTAATGAAGGGCCCATCCACGTCCTCATCCGCAAGCCCAGGACTTCAGTGTGATGAACTAGGAGATGGAAACTTCCAGAGGAGGAGCAATGTCAAACAGCACCCCAAAGCCAGGTCATTTAGATAAGAATGAAACAGACTTGCATTTTTCCACTTTTTATATATTTTCTTATGGAGTCCACTTGAGATCATGATGTTTTTACTCATAAATAACTCAGATGAGATTTCAGGCACTACTGTTGTGCTGTACAATGAATTATGGTTGTGATCCACATGGAAATTGTAGCCTAAATGCTGTTTCTTTACTATAGATACTCTGGAACTCTGAAGACAATCATGCCGTCATCAGTCATTACTTAAAATAAAGCCAACATGCAAAAAGATCCAAGGACTGCTGTTGTGGTGTTAGCTTTGACGCTAACTAAGCACCGAATGTTGACATCCACAACTGGGGAAAATAGTAGTTTAACAAAGTAATACCCTCTACATTTATGGACTCTCTCTTGAAATGTGACTGTTCTCTAAATAATTTGAAGCCCCCACCTGCCTTTCAAACACTTTATCCCTCATTTGACCATGTCAGTGTTTCTGCCCATCGTTGATAAAGTTCTGTCTGACTTTCTTTTTTCTTTTTTTTATCAAAATTGAGTTATCCACATATTCGGGATCTTTTAATGTTACTTTATGCTTATGTGGTGTGGTTTTTTTTTATAACACCATATACATATTTAAAAAGATAGAAAGTACATAACAGTTTTGTCAGCTACTATGTCAAATCTGTGATGCTTAATGTCTCAAAACTGCATCCACCCAGATAGAACCTAATCATTCTAAGCTCACAAATGCTTGATTTAAGTTTTATCTACAGTCAGCTCATTTCAAATGAGTGATTGTCTGATGGCCATTTTCTGGGTCTGTGTCGGGGCCGGTTCTAGGCAGGGGCAAGAGGGGGCACCGCCCCCTTAAACAGATGTCCTGCCCCCTCAAATCAAATCCGGAAAATTAAAATATTTATAAAGTTTATCTCTCCCCTACGCTAGTACGCTTCATTTCTCCCTCCCCCTAACTGCTGTGTGTGTGCCTAAACTCAGTCAACCGGCTGTTCTGTTTTCGTTGCGTGAGCCTCTGTGCAAAAATCTCACACGCACTAGAATCAACTGTGTGTGCGAGACCCCTACACAAAGCCCCGCCCAGCCTCTAGTTCCGCTGTTTTCAGAGGGATTTCTACAAATCTTTCAGTCACTTTCCTCTCCCGCAGCTTTCAGCAGCTCACAAAACCTTGTCCCTGCCTCAGTGTGTGTCTCATTCTCCACGTGAAACAGC
>OMLI01018182.1:17793-37831 GCA_900302605.1 Rondeletia loricata
TGTGTGTGTGTGTGTGTGTATGTGTGTGTGTGTGTGTGTGTATGTGTGTGTGTATGAGTGTGTGTGTGTGTGTATATATATATGTGTGTGTGTGAGTGTGTGTGTGTGTAAGTGTGAGTGTATCTGTGTGTGTGTGTGTGTGTGTGTGTGTGTGTGTGTGTGTGTGTGTGTGTGTGTGTGTGTGTGTGTGTGTGTGTGTTAATAAGAAAAACTCTATAGCTAACAACTGAGCAAAAACAAGGAATATACCTCATACTGTCTGTCTCCCAGATAACTTAATCAAGCTGTCTCCTCACTCTTGTTTTCTACAAGATAAGCTTCTTATAACTCCTGCCAGGCAAATCTACAGCTAGCAGCCAAGCAAAACAAATTAATATGATATCCTACAACATCCTAACACACCTGTTTGGCCTCATGATGAGTTGCTCAAATCCAGTGAAGCCAGACAACTCTGTAGGTTAGCAGCCTAGAAAAACAAAATATGTCTCCTAACATCATGCTTGTGTTCCAGACAGGTTGCTTACTACATCTGTCTCCAAGCATACCAGTTTTTTTGGCATACTGCATGTGGAATTAATATAATGTGTTTGCGTTACTTACCAAGTAAATGTCAAAGACTTTGCAATTATTATGTGCTTCAGCAGCTGAGTGTTAGCTAAGGACACTCACCGTTCTGTGTGCAGGGGAGCCGTTTGAAAAGCCCTGACTCCTACACTGCAAGGGGGACGAAATGTTTACTTGTTTTAATTTTAGTATGTTAAAATTTGTACACTTTTAAAAGAGTGCCTGTATAAAATTGCTGTATTTTGAACTGAATCACAATTCACTGTCCACAGACTACAATATACTGTACTAATTGTTCTAATTTCCATTTTGACCCAGTGATGGCTCATTTTTGCAGAAAGGTATCATACAACAAAAATGTAGGCCAGACACATGATCAGAGGAACCTAGATCAAAGGAATCTGTTTTGTGCTCATGGAAAGCTGACACTGAAGAAAGGAGATAGAGAGAAGTTGAGTGTGACCCACATTATTTGTGTTGGTCTTGCACACAAATTGGTTGTTGCGGTTCAAGTTGCTGTCCATACATAATGATAATAGGTAATGATAATGAAGGCAGCAAGATTTTTGTGTATCACTTGTCTGTTACTGTCTGTACCAAACAATTTTCCTATTTTACTTAAATAATTAGAACGCCTACAATTATTAATCCCTTTGATCCCACAGAAAGTGACAGGCAATCACAGTTGCGGCAATAAAAATGCACATGAATGCGTGAAATTAGGGATGCACCGATCCGATATCTGATATCCGTTATCGGAATCGGATCCGATCACAGCTAAATTGTATGTATCGTATCGGCTACAGGTTGTCGGATCAACCTCCGATCCATGTATTTATTCATAAATTTAACTACAGATGGATTGAAAAATGGGTGGCATCACTGTGTGGAAATTCAGGAAGACCCGCTTATGCCCAATGATAAAGGACTGCAACAGAAAACCACAACTGAGGCAAGTGCCAGAATGGATCAAGTTCAAGTTCAAGTTGAACACAATACTGTTGAGTCCTTTTTTTTCAGACTCAGGTTTCCAAGCCAGGCCAGGAGAAGAGGAGAATTGGTTTGATAAATGATGTGTAAAACAGAGACTTCATTGCTCTAATTCACAATCAAGACATTAAGCTTTCACACTTCTGGATACCGTGATCAAGGTTTCACACCTGTTCTCAAGTGAGAGAATGCCACATTCACGTCAGTAGAACTTCTAGTTCCCATAAAGGGGAAAGGGGTCTTCGTGCAAAGAGCCCAAATTGTGCCATTTAATATTTGCATGACTGTTTTGGACCATGCATGCACATGTCCAGAGATGACATTATTTCAGTCAACAAGTAGAGATCTGGCTCTGCATGGGGAAAGTTATAAATGCAACCTTTGTAAACCTTGAGATCGAGGGAACCACAACTTTAGTCTGTACAATGGAAGAAGTCCCTTCACTCCCTTGATACCAGGAAGCTGTTGAGCATAATTATTCTGCCCTAACCTTGTTTATTCTCCTTTATGACCATGGGCAGCCAGGAGCGCTGCTTTTATTGAGGTGTCTTTTTGCTGCAATTACTACAGCACAGTGTCTCAGTCCTGCTTACATTGGCACCGCCAGCCATAAACAGACTGGAGTTCGACTGGAGCTCAATGAGATAAAATAACAATGCAAGGAAATGAAATAATACTCTACGTTAGAGGTTATGCGGGATAAGGCTGGCTGTGCATTGAATCTAGCCTGAACTCTGATACTTGGGAAGGTCACCATTAGAGCAGGTAGAGAGACATCGCTGCAACTACGTGAGGTGCTGTACAAAATGCAGTCAATGTCGATTACCTCACCTCAAAAGGTTGACCTCTTTCCCTTGTTTACCTCAACAGCTGAAATGTATTCTCATACATCTGAGCGCGTAGCAGCATATTGTTACGGGCCTCGGTGCATCTCAGCTGTTGCATGGAACTAGAAAAGGGTGAGGAGGGAAACCTAGAGGTGGAAAGGGGGAAAATGCTGTTATGCTTCTGACAGCTGCTAGACTAGAGGCTCATGGGATTTCACACACATCCTGACCTCTGTGGTGGGTCTCCATGCTTTTTTTGACAGCCTCAGTAACAAGCGGCTGGAAGACACAAAGCCTGCACTACACGGCTTTGTAGTATGTGTGTATGTGAGAGCGAGAGACGGGGAGAGAAAGAGAGAGAACAAGAAGGGCTCAGGAGTATGTCAAACCAAAAGGCTGCGGCCACTTGAGGATGACTGCACATTGTATGCTTAAACTAACCTCTCCAACGTTCTCACAGTAAATCTAAACCTGGATTAGGTCCAAAGCATACCTTATGTCTTCGTTAAAACAAAAGCTAACTTACGGTCGTGGAGATTAGCTCCAGTTTTATGGTGGATGTCAACGTGGCACACAGAAAAACATTGCTTGTCCATTAAATTCACCACAGTGACAGCTCATTCCTAACAATCCCCACTATCCAAACTATGAAATACCATCCTTTGTTGGGAAACAATGTCCTTTCGTGTGAGGCGCATTCCAGGCCTGACCCCTTGCCTCGCTCCTCACGCCTGCACTTCGATACAACCCAACACAGATGCTATATACACATTTCTGTTCAAGCGATAGGCTATTGCGATCAATCCTTAAAAGGAAGTGCGACCATCTGCCTATCGAACGCGCACTTGAAACAGCGGGAGAGCGAGAGAAAACACACACTCACTCCTATATAAACAGGCCTCGACACCGAGGAGAGGGGTCTTTTAAATGCTGGAGGCAGAGACGCGGGGTGGTGAAGGGGGTACGGGAGAGCGAGCGAGTGAGTGAGAGCGAAGGATATTGTTGGAGGCTAGGAATGTGCTCGGGGACCTCAGCGCTCACGCCTGCTTGGGGAGTATAAGTCATCTAAGCAGTGGGTTATTATGTGTTTATGTGAGAGGAGAGGCACGAAACAGACTTCTCTTCAGGCTCGGGACGGAGGTTCTTCTCTCTGTCAGATGATAGAGACCATGCCTACGTCGACTGGAACTGTGATGTGTACTTCTTCACCAAACACACACAAGAACACATGAAGACACACACACAAAAGCACACACAGACTAATACCCTCACCCCACACACACACATCGGTCTCTCTCTCTCTCTCTCTCTCTCTCAAACACACAAGCACACACATCATCAATCGCCAGTGCTCAAATACTTCAGAGGGCAGCGAGTCAACTGGCTGAATACAAGGAAGTCTTGACAATAATCCAAGTACCGTATCACCACAAAGAGAGGTGGCCCTGACAGGACTGGTTATAATACAGTCCAAACACTTCTCTTGGCGGATGTAGACGGGCTTACATGGAAGGTTAACAAAGTGACAACTTTATTACAAACACGCACGCCCGCAGACACACGGAAGCATGCACACACACGCACACACACACACACACACACAATCTCTCTCTATGTCTCATTCACTCAAACACCGCCTGTCCTCCGCTCTCTCTCTCTTTTTGTTTCTCTCTCCCACATACACACACGGACTTGGCTGAGGGTGTATCCCATTTCATCCAATACCATCAACCCAGGTGACGCGACTCCACCTGGCACCGATGCCTAAAATAACTGTTAGATTTGATTCCCTACATTCTCTGGAGAAGCTCAAAGTGGTCTCATCTGTCTGTCTGGGTATCAAACTCCCGTTCTCTGATAACCTTCTCCAAATGAACCTGACACCAATGTGTAGACCTGCACACGTATCCTACTAACATTCGCCTGCTCACACACAAATGCACACACGCATCAATGGTTGTTTTCATAATAATAATAATAATACATTTGATTTGTATAGCGCTTTTCCGGACACTCAAAGACACTTTACATCAAAGGCAGATAAAACATAAAACAACAGTATAAAAGGCCTACAGGGAAAAAAGGCTATGTTTTACACACACACACACACACACACACACACACACACACACACACACAGAACTTGAATTGGACAGAACATACTGATATAGAGCATGCCAGTACTTCAACATAAACATGTTAACATGCACACACCTCCACATACAGTAATGTCCTCTCAACATATTCCAACTCACCCGGCATTCAGCGGAATAATTTGGGAAAAGCGCCTTTTCTCAGGTACAGTCCTCATTATGCATGTCACAGAATACTAGGTATTAGCTGTCCCACCAGTGTATCATAATACGATAGATATATCAGGAGAAAGTTGAGTGTCTTAGTACTTGCAGAGCCACAGCGGGTTTATCTGAATTGGTTGCATCTCCCTTTCTTTGATTAATGTTTAATGGCCTAGCCAACACCGTGGCTTATACTTCCTATTTGGCCCTCTGGATGACTTTATTTGTGTTTACTTCTCCTGCAATATTCATTGCTGCCCCTCTGAACTTTTTATATAACTGTGTTGTATTTTATTCATTAAGTTGGAATGTTCAAAACAAAAATGGATTGGATAGTGATTGCATGGGATGATGATATGGTATACCTCCTACTGAGGTTACGGTTGGGTCAGATGGTTTATTGAGTTCTGAAAAAAAAACTTTTGTATTCTAAAAGTTGGTTATTAAAAATGTTGGAGAAAGCGGGGGAGATGAAGACAGAGAAGGTCTTTATGTGTGTGTGTGTGTGTGTGTGTGTGAAAGTAAAAGAGAGTGATTATTGGTGTAAATGCATGTGTGCATGTGGGGAAAGTGTACTCTGAAGACGGAGGGATACGTTTAAGAAAGTTAAGAGATGCCTTGGTAAATACAATTTCCAAAGTTGTCCTCATTTCATGCTTTCTAACCTGCGGTCCAAATCCTGTCAAAGGAGACATCTTCATTACGATTAAGAGCAATAAAACTGAAACTGTACAATGGTGTGTTGGTGGTTGAGTGCCACAACAAAGTTTATGGCCTACAATTGTATATTACACTGGGTGCTTGCTGGCTAATGGGCCTTGAATGCTAATGGCGACAGACGAGTGATGGATCAGCCGTGCTAAAGGATTGCTTCTCAGCCCCCGCTGCCCAGAGCCTTGTTGTTATTGGTCTGTCAGTAAACATCCAACACAGGTGGGAGAGAGGAATAAAAGAGTCCATTCATAGCCAAGGGCTTCACATGGACAGGATTACATTGGAGCTGATCTGAGTAGATGCCTGAGATCAAAAAGTGAATAAAATAGATCTGAATAGTGAAAAAATTCTCCATTTGACAAAAATAGCTATTTGTCTTCTGCCATTCCAAGAGCTCCCTACAAGGCACAAATGAGATTCCGACATTAGCATAATGAGGAAAGCCTCTGAGCTAATACACAAATGGACTTGCATAATAAAACTGCCACCATTTATGGAGGCTCCTGCATCTTGTGAATGATGATCTGTGGCATCTAATAGTTGCCATCCGGCACATTGACAGGAACATTATGAGGATGGAGAGCGATAAGCCTCCGTTACTGTATGGCGCCATGCTGAGTGGAAAAAGACTCTCTCTGACTCCCATTGCACTTAAAACGCTGCTAATATGAGTAGGAGCACTCACTGCAAGAGACAACACAGACCACAACAGGTTCCCAGAATATTATGTGGGTGGTTCAGCCATACAAATCAATGTCATTTCAGGCTATAAAGAAGGCATACAACCAAATTACAATTTGGCTGTAATGACTACATGAGTACGCACCTACTGTTGATTTTCTCCTTCAGTAGTCACCAGTTAAAGTGTCTTGGTATTTCATCTCAGGGCTTGTGGAACAAGCAGTGTAAAAGAGACTTCCACTCACTATATAAAGAGCAACACAGGCACATAGCATGCAATAACAACACAAATCACCCCTGTGTATGTCGGTAAGCAGCTCCTATATGTCAGAAATCTGTCAGAGCTTGAGGACTTCCCTTTATCTTAATCACATTACACCTGCAAGCTTCCTGCCGGAGCGCTTGCTGCATAAATCGCCGTGTTTATTGATACTTCACCGCTGGAGTCTCATCAGAATATGTGCTAAAAGCACTAAAACATCAATATCATTATAACATCACTTATTAATAGTAATAAATCAAATAAATTATGATCTGCCCCGTTTTGCCTCTTGCGACACCGGATGACATTTTTCTGGGTCTCTGCCTTGAACCACCTCCCTCTTTATCAACTGAACCGGTTTCTTTTAGAGGCCCTCTTGTGTCTCTCTTTTCAGATGTCAAAGCCGATCGAGGAGGCTCGGAGGCCCTTAAACTTATTTAAACAGTCCTAAGAGTGGGTATATTACTCAATGCTGAGATTAGTGGATGAAGATAAACACTGTAGCCACTCAAGTGCCTCAGTCATCCCTGCGGACCGCATAATCCAGAGGTTGCACCCATTTTGTACGCGTAAAAAAAATCGCCAATATACACCAACACCAGACAATAACGTCCCTATTGCAAGATATTCCCTCTCTTTATCTCGTCCCCTGTACCACATGTCTTGCTATGGGATAATGCCTTCATCTCCTGCATTTTAATGGACTGATAAGTGGTTAGAGTCAGAGACTGAGAGGGAGAGAGAGAGAGAGAGAGAGAGAGAGACAGAGAGACATAGGTAGAGAGAAACAGTTAGACAGAGAGCAACAGTAGCCAAGACAGACACAGCGAGAGGCAAAATTCCCCAGTGGCCTGGAATCCAGCGATATTATACCGTTATCTCGGTTCTCTCTCTCTATTCTTTCCCAGGGTGACCTCAGCCTAGGTCACGGGGGAATTAAAGCGCCTCGCACCAATTTGTCAACTATGACCGTGGAACCTGATGAAGCTGCCATTCTAATGGCAGGGAGGACATACGGGCTTCGGGATATTTATTCTCCACAGGAGTCCGTGAAGCATGGCGTCAGTGATGCACACAGATACCATCGACTGGTTGACTATCACTGCTGCAAATTATTAGCATTTGATATGAAGGGGCCCCACTGTGATCATAATGGGTTATCTTATTGAAAAATGCAGGCCAGTCAGCTGTGAACACAAATATTGATCAACGCATTTTAAGGTCAGACTCGAGTAAGAATCTATTGAATAACATCTCAGAAGGTGAAAAGCATAAGTCTTCCATAATTAGCTGTATACTGTTCAAAATTGGCAGCAAATTGTGTAATTAATAACAATGCAAAGGTGGACACAGTATCCTTGATTGACCTTTGATTTAATAAAAAATCTTTGTGCTGAGGAAAAAGAAAAGAATCACTCTTCAACAAGTGTTCTGGCATAATCATTCATGACTAGAGTGGCAATTGTTTTCTATTACTTATTGGCAATAAAACATGTGACCAGTTTGATCAGATTAGTAAGGGATATTGCTTCTTATTCATTAACTTGCTTAACTACTTTACTTGCTTTGCCACTTCATCTTCGTAGTCCCAGACGCCGAAAATCTTTGACTTTACAACTCAATGAGAAGAACATATCCTTCTGAAGCTCTGCATCTCTCCTCAGGCATATCCCAAAGCGAACACATTTGGACAGAGCAGAGCGATCCTTCAGAGGAAGCTGAACTGCATCATGCTCTTCTCAACCTCCTACAGGTGTCTTGCCAAACGACTCAAAAACCGCGAGACTGCTCGTTTCATCCTGTTGTCGTGTAAATGAATTACAGTAAACCAAGATCAATAAAAGATGTAGGCGTCAGCAAACAGAGTATTCTTCATTGGTGGGGTTATTACGACACACAAACAGTTTGGACGTGGGATTTCAGGCTAAATCCACATCCTGGATTTGTCACGCATCGCATATTTGCCCTCTCCCTTGTTTGTCTATGTGATATATTGCTATTGTGCCTATTGTAGCAACCCTCTCTGTAAACATAGGTCAACTTCAACATACAGTCCAATGAGAATCACATTTCCCAATCTCACGGTGTTGCTTAACAAAGGACTTTTTAATGTTAAGTTACCCAAAGTATGATGTTGTGTCAGTGTTAGCGTGGCTAACTGGCTAGATATGTCACCGCTACTTCGCAAAATGTCTGCGTTGGCAGAGAGAGAAGGTTTTTTTCAAGACATTCATGAAATATTAGCAAGTCGGTTATTCGGATGGTTATTGTTAGTGTTTTGGTTAGAATGATTGGAGACACTTTCTTCTAGTTTCAAGTTTCAAGTTTTATTTGTCACATGTAACACTCTAATGTGAGTGAATGTGCCTGTTCCTATAATACACCAAGCGTCACTATTTTGATCGAATCAAATCTTTCAGAATTGCTTCGCCTGTTATTCCCACACTCTTCCTCCACTAAAATACACCGTGGTGGGCGGTAGCGAGAAGTGTGAACCAACTCTAAAAGTTGAGATTTTATTCAAACAAAGTGCTGCTTGGTGGATTATTTATATGCCGAATTTAGCAGGAGACACTAATGATTTATAAAAGGTCTAAAGTTATGTTCTACAAGGTATGTATCTGTGCTGATAAACAAAGCAACATGAAATTGCCAGATTTCTGAATGAGGTTTGTTAACGTTAAAGATGATCTTATACCAGACTTTATACCAAAGGATACCAGAGACGAGAGAGGTATAAGATCTAATGTTGGTGAGTCCAGCTATCTCACCTATCTATAGCACTGCTGTTTAAAGGAACAGTTTGTATTTTGCTCTTACGTTTCGATTCGTAAGTCATGTGGGTGGATAAGACAGGTGTGTTTTTACGCAACATTAGCCTCATAAACCACGATATGAGATATGCCATTTTTATAATTCAGCTTATATGACGTTCAGGGAGTAGAGCGGTGTGTGTTGACAGTGTGAAAGAGAGAAGAGAAAGGTGACAGATTTCCTTGGTGTCTAGCAAGAGCAACGTAGGCTGGTGTGAAATGACAATAATGCCATTATTTGCAGTTTCTTACTTCTCTCCTTATCTTGAGCATGCATATTATTATCAGACTAATACAGTTATGGATGGTTATGGATGAGGGAGCTGGACTGTGTGTGCAGACAAGCGATTTTGTTTCCAAAAGTGAATTTACCTGAGCACAGATTGTACCGTGGCCAGACATGATGGCCAGCACACAGTGGGTGGTGTTAAGCATGTCGACAGAGCCACACTCCCTCAACACAACTGGCTGAGCATAGAGAAAGGCCTACTAAAGCAGTTCAATCCTTTTCCTGACTGAAGTCCCTGCATTTCCCTCTAGTTTCCAAATGAATGCATAATAACAAATGCTTATTAAAAGCTGCCTTCAGAGAGGCAAGGACCATATAAGAGACTCAGGGACAAGTAACCAGTTTAATACGCTGCAGGTGTATTTCATGTGGGAAGCTGTCACCTCTGTGCATTGCTTCCACTGCATGTCAAGGACGACTCACAGACAATTACAGCTAAGAGACAGAGCTTACTTTCCTAGAAAACTTTATTTTATTTGTAAAAGATCTGTTGGGTTTATGCTCAGGAATTTATCATCAGTGTTTATGTGAATGCATTATAATAATCAGTGTGTAAGGAGATGTACCATATTGGTAGAAAATAGATACAATGCTGTTAAGTTATTCAGTCTAAATGTCAGAACTTCAGAATCACAGTAAATAATGACCCTGACCCAACAAATTGACCTTATAGTGTCAGTGTTTGACATGTGGTTAAACGTTTTCTTCTCAGGAAAAGAGCATTTCTACTCTTTTGATCCCTCTAACATAAACCTTAATCTATAGACCGCAAACAGTCAGAGAGACGATCAGAGCAGTCATTGACACCGCTCTTCTATTTTCAAGCACATTTCTGCATACAGCACTCCAGTCCATTCCAGTCAAATCCAATGTGAGGAGTGGGATGTGTTGATCACGCATACTGTCGCTTAGCTTTTCTTGGCCCGTTTCCCGAATAACGTGGCGCATCGTAAAGAATGTTTGGTCCCCAGACACTGAAGACTCGTCCATCAAAAAGCCCTGACGATAACCCACGCTGAATGTCCAGCAATGTGCCAAGCACACCATGGGCAACATACATTACAGCTGATGTGGGATTTACCCATGAAATATGAACCCACTTAGGGGGTGATGGACCGCAGTGGACTCCCATGATGTTATGTAATTAGAGGTCAACCAATACAGTAACTCTAGCCTGTAGGTATAGTCTCCTGCCATCTAAGCCATTTATACGTGTAGCCCTTACAGGCTCACAGGAGGAATAAAACTAGGGACATTCAAGAGTGAGCAACTAATTTATCTTTTGTGTTTTGCTGAGCTTGACTGAGCCTGATGCCATTTAACTTCAATTAAAATTCATCAAGCATAGCTGCTTGTGTCTGTTTGGCAAAGAGCATTCTGTTATACCTGCCAGTGAAATCTGATGGGGGATTTTAGTGTGTTTGGTTAAGTTTTCCTGAGAGGGAGCATATTAGGGAAGATTTTCAAGCAGAGAGATTTATTGAATGCTGACTTTATGTTATTAGTCATACTTTCCCCAGTGGTAGATACAACCATTTCCCCCCCAGTGCTCTAATCACTGATTTGTGTCTGTGCTGTTTGGCTCAGGATTGCAGGGAATGTCCGCTGACGAAGAATGGTAAATTACCAAGTAATTACAGCTGTAAATAAGTCAGTAAATACTAAGAAATCACACCCAAATTACTTAACAAGAGGCACTTCAGCAACCTAATGTCCCACAATAATCACCATGATACATTAAACATAACCAGTTATGCTAATGAGGTCACCTGAATTTCCCCTAGGGGATGAATAAAGTATTTATCTATCTATCTAAATATTGCTATGGCAACATACTTCACGTCAAAATCTGTAGACTCCTGCACACTGTCTTCACTTACAAGAGCTTTATTTAAAGACACAACGTTTCAGTCAAGTTTTTCCTCATTAATACGCAAATGTATAATTCATTATTTATTTATCTTAAAGGGATTGTGCTGTAACTGTTTGTGCCCATATCCTTTATGACTGCTTATTTCCTTTTCACTTCAATTAAGGCCAACACATACCATTTATGTTATGTGTTATGTTAATAATAATTTCGCTCAAGAATGGAGAGGACACTTCAAGGACATTTCAGCAGGGTGGATACTTGCTGACACAAGCGTTACAATTGAAGCCTCCTGATACCACCTTGCTTCCCAAACAGCATTGTCAAGAGCCAGACGGTTTTAAAAGTACTGCACCGTTCTTATAAAGGTATACCTGGTCAAAAAGAATCCACCAAATTGTCTTTTTATTCATATTTTATTCTTAGCTCATTTTCTTTTTGCTATTCCTTCAGTCTCATCCTTCCTCTGTTTTAGCCCCTTAGCCCCATCTCCATTCTTATCTGGTTACTTAGGACATTTTGGTAAAGGAAGTTGGCTCTAAATTATTTAACTGCCACCCTAATTATAGACACTGCCATTCAATGAGATGGGACAACTTTTTTCAAACAGGCAGTACAGACCTACTTTTTTTTATTTTAGCCCTTTGTAGTTCCCCCCCTCCTTCTCCCTCCTCTCTCTCTTTCACCCTCTTCCTGTCTCTCTCTACCCCTCTACCCCAGGAGAAGGAGGAAAAAGAGGGGCAAGGCTGGATGAGATTTCATTGATCAGATGTGATTGACTAGTGGATTGCTTTGATCTGGTCTGTGATTCAGCTGTGGGCAGTGCCAGTTTCAATCAGCACCATCTCACACTTTGTATCACATTGCCTCTTACATCTTTAATGGATTTCCCATACAGCCCTCTCTCACCTCCTCCATTATCACTGACTGCCTGTAGAGTGCCTCCTATTTGCTGTGTGTCTTAAACAACCGGTAAATTGGGGCACACTCAATAAAGAATTATCTTAAATATTCTCTGACGGAACTTTGTGTACACACAAAACTTAGCTTGACTTTAGCAGGATTTATTGTTCTTGGGATAATGGAGAGTGTTATTTGTTTGGTGTTTTTTAGAGTCCAGAGGACAACCTTGGTGCCCCACTGTCAGTCTTCCTGACTGTCTAGTTGGTATAAATATCAGGTCCTGTCTTGGGGATGAATGATGGGACTGAATGCTAATAAACAAAAAGTACACAGTACACTTTTATAGAGCTTGGTAGAACAAAGACAATCTTTAGTCCTAGACTAAGTCTTTATATTTTATTATAATTTGTATACCTATGTTACAGGTATCATAGTTGACATGTTTGCTGTTTTGAGCCTGTACGCCACATGGAGGCCTAGAATCAAATACAACATGACTTTTCAAAAGGAAATAAATATTACACAAATAACTGATTAATATGTGATTCATGATATTGGAGGAACACTGTTGACCTTCAATAAATCCACTCTCAGACACTAGGCTACTTTATAACAAACATTAGAAAAAGGACAAAGAAGTTACCTGCCAGTCCTCAGTGTTTTCTTCCTGAGCAAATGACATCATATAGTGCAGTTCATCTGCTTTTGGGACAAACCATTTCTTATTGAGGGGAGGTTTTTGAGAGTAAATAGACAATGATTTCTCTGACATACATAAAATTAGTTATTTCACACCTAATGTTTGGTGTATAGGCAATGAATGCCTGTCTGTCATGATTATTTCATGTTCATGAAAGAAAAATGATTAAAATAATGTATAAATAAGCTCATTCTATTGTTTTTTGGCTAATTAGAAGGTTGTTGTAATTAAAATCAGACAGGGTTCAAACGTGAAAAATAAATAAAGAAAAGCATTTAAAAAACGTTTTAATAAAAAATATACAAGATAAACTCCACGGACATGAAATATCCCCAAATTATGGAATTACTCAGGCGTTGCATGTAGAACAAGCCTTTTCTCTGTATGCACTGCACTGCTGTTTAGACAAATGGCACTGTGAGCTATTTAAAGGGTAAAGCCCACCCTTAAGGTGTCTGGGTAGCAGTGATAAAATAATGTGGATGGCAATTAATGAACTTCCCCTTGACACAAGGAAATTAAATGAGAAAAGCAAAGCAAGACAATTGCTCAGTGGACCACAAGTCCAATGTTTGTTCAGTGTTTAATCACTCTCACCATCACCATCTTGTTTATCTGGCCAATCGATCCATGTTGCTGGGTTTTCTTGCACAAGACGGTGTCATGGTTGATTGACTTCACCCTCCTCATCATCCACAAATGGATGTGGGAGAAGCTCTTCCCCAGATACTACTACAAAAATGTATCCCTACAGCCTATGTCAAAATTTCAAGACAAGAATGTAGACATTTAGTCAGACATCTTTGGGCCACTTTCATTTCCAGTGGAAAACCCTGGATGACATGTTTTGATGTGTCTCGGTGTGACTTGCTATACTGTAACTCACTCACTCAACTCTTCCTAAGAAAAGGAGGTGAGGGGCAGTTTCCTATTTCTATTGTGGAAATTAAGAATGTCTCTGTTTGCCTATATTGGCATATAACATCACACAATTTAGCTTTTATGTAGTTGCTATTCAAATCATGTGACATCACTGTGAACAATGGATGTGGATATGTTTGCATGTTTGATATGTTGGCATGTTTTACAGACCCAAATATTTTAAGGATACAATTCAACTATTTGAATTCAGTCAGTAAAAGCTTGCTATAGATTTCAAACATGATATGTCTTTTTTTTTCTTCAGTTTTTGCTGGTTCATCTAATTTGTTACAACTGCTTTAGTGCCCTTTCTCTACGCTCAGCCAATTCTCAGTAGGTTGAAGGGGTGTGGCCCTGCCAACTTGCTTAGTACCACCCATTTTATGTATGAAGAAGAAGCACCTAACTTTCATGGTACAATTGGTGCTGAAGTCACGCCTAACCCTAACCCTACACTCTGTTGCTTTAATGTTGCTTTGCTTATTGGCAAACATCCATCCTTGCATAACTTACGTCTCTGCAAGTCTCTGCTCTGCTCATCTGCATGATAATAGTATGATAGTTCTTGGTAAACATTAAAATGATCCTGGATTAAAACAGGATTGTCCTGGACTAACACTGCTTATGATGATCCTGGTAAACCAAAACCAATCAACCAATCAAGAGCCTGGCTCTTGATGGTAGTCCTGGACTAACACTAACACATGATGGCCCTTAGCCCTTGATTATGATGGTCCTGGGCAAATGTCATTGGTTTTCATGAGCCTACTGGTTTACCAGCATCATCCAATAGTTTCCCCTACCATTTAATTGGTGTCACGCTGCCAACCCGTAAAGAATTTCATCAGTATTGGTTTCAATGGATAAATTCAGTGTCCCGTGGTCTAGATGCTGTTTCAGAGGCTTTTCCACCCTGACAAGAATTTAATTCTGGGGGAAACACTGAATACTTGTACTTTTTTGGGCATACAAATTTAAATATAATGAATATTGGCTATCGGCAACTTCAATACAAAACTATCGATATCGGAATCAGCCTTCAAGAACCCTTGAATCGGTTGAACCATACTGTCGGACAATCAGATAATTTGTTAAAATCTAGGTGTATTTGATGACATTTACACCAGGAAGTAGATTGGATTTCTAAAATCGTTTAATTCTGTTGACCACCAGAGGGAGAGTTGCTCAACACTGACAGTTCTAACATTTTGGGTAGCTTTACATTAACAGGCCCTGGGTTAAACAATACCGTGAGAATAGGAAATACAATTCACATTGTACTGTATCTTTAAGCTATGTAATATAATTAGCAAATAGTATACTGTGGGAAAATCATCTTCAATCCCTTTGGAAATTTTGAAGAGTTACACATGTTTATGATTGTAATAAGTTCCAGTTGTACGGTTCCAACATTTTTTTTAATTTAGCAGGGAACGGATAAGTTACAATTGACTTTCACTCCACCTGTTTTCGTACTTCTATTTTTCATTGAGCTGCTGAGGACCATACAATAACATCTTGAAATATCTGACAACGTCAGATATGCCTTAATGGAAATCTGTACTTTTACAGTTAATTATAATAGGTGGTTGCATGGCCACATTATTGAATCAAGGAGGCAAGGCCTATCTTATAAGACCTGTTAATACATGTTAATGCTAATATGACTAATACTGAATAAGTGGAATTAAGTGATACTTTGGTTAAGAGCAATTTGAAGATGCCTCTAAGATGATGCAATTTTGATGCAATTTGTAATGTTTAAGCAAACTGCATGAATGGTAGCCAGGGAGAGAGAGAGAAAAAGAGAAAGGAAATTGGCCAAATTGTCTGTAGTCGAGTGTCTCTTTCACGTATTCAAGAAACAGATCTCAATTAAGTAGGACTCATTAATAACTTGCTGTTTTAATTTGCCCAGACTGTAAAGGAAGAGTATTGCTCCTTCTCTTCCCAGAATTTCAGAGTTTGAGTTAGGGTGTTTTCCTTTTAACCCAACGACGGCATCAGCACAGTAATTTCCACTGGGATAATAAATCACCTCTACCCTGGAGACAGACAAACACTGTATGATGGATAGCCAAGCTGTCAAAACGTAAAAATGCACAGTTTGGAGGGAGACAATACACCACAGTCTATGCCAAGGGGCATTCTGCCAATATGAATCTGCCCATTATCATGAAAAATAATGTTTAGGGAAAAAAATGATTTAAAATGGTGTTGCTTGGAGAGACAACAATGATAGCACCATGAATGAAAAAAGCTTGACAAGTATGCAGTTATGTGACATAGAAGACATACTGTAGGTAAATAAAATCTGCTTAATTGTATGCACTGGGAGAGGAAAGACAAATGGAAAAGAGTAAAGAAAATTAAAGTAGAGGAGTGCAAACAGGTTGGAAAGCTCAAGAAAGAAAGAAAGATTATGAAAGAGGATGAAGGGGAAAACAAAAGGAGGTAATGAAGTCTGACATTAGGATGCGAGAGGGGTAAAAATGCAGGTCACGGTAGGAGGAGAAATATGAGAGCGTAAAAAATAAGCATGATCTACAATGGAGAGAAGTGATTCTGTGGTAAAGTACTGGTGGTTGAAGCATCGGGCTGGGTTGGTGGCGGGTGGGCGGTGCATGATGACCCCCATCATGAGGCGGAAAAGGCACGGAATGTATCTTCTGTTCTGGGGTAAATTGTCTGTGACTGCTTTGCTACACGCTGTGCTTGTCCATCATTTCTCTCAATGATCTAATTACAGTCGGTTCCACCTGGCTACACTGCTCTGTCCTCCTCAAAGCAGAATGATGGTAACATAGCAAGGAAGTGAACTGCTGTTTGGAGTGTGGGTTCATGTATTATATACATTTTATTCTCTCAGATTCACACTTTTCAATTACTGCAAAATCTCCAAAAAGCATGTTTTCATTAAATTCAGTGACATGGTCATTTCGATAGAATGAAAAAAACAATTCCCCAAACTTCCAGTGCACTTTTATTGATAATCGTTATCTCAGAGCTTTCCTCGGGCCGGTGTGGGACGGCAGAGGTAGCTGAATGCAGAGTGAACTTTTTGAGATCTTTTTGAGTCCCAGCCTACCCTGTCTCATGAAAAGAATGTCCCTTTTCTCCTTCTATCAAAATAATTAATAACGGAGACAGAACCTGAATAATAGGACTTCTGGTTTCTGTTATCATCACCCCCAAAACTCATTTTCAAGGCTGCCATTCAAACTAATTAAGAATAATTGTAGTTAAAATACTTCAAACAAATACTAATTAATAAAAAAAGCAGTGCAAGGTAAATTAAGATTGGGAAATAGAGGTGATGTGATTGAAGTGATGTGACAATCAAAAACCCACCCATGCTGTCAGTCTTGTTTTTCAATAGGACTTATAGAGAGACCCATTGAGTCATTCTGAAAGCAACTGAGAAATGATGCTGCGCAAACAAACACACACACACACACACACATATACAAATATTCTGGAAAATACTCATTAGCTTATTATTTTTGGACTTTTAGCCTAATAGTGTAACAGGGGAGGATGATCAAAAGTGTACGACCTCTCACCACCATCAGCATGTCTTCTGTGGGCTCATTAGAGGACGTGTTCATTTCATTTCATTTCATTTCAGTTGTCTATGAAATCCCTGCC
This sequence comes from Rondeletia loricata, assembly GCA_900302605.1. NCBI lineage: Eukaryota > Metazoa > Chordata > Actinopteri > Beryciformes > Rondeletiidae > Rondeletia > Rondeletia loricata. Next base: position 35,273 of record OMLI01018182.1, read on the forward strand.
AAATCAATTGAATGACAGGTGCTCTACATCAAAATGCACAGCGAGCATTTGCTTGACATTAGAGTGGCCTTGTGAAATCACCCTTCAAAATAATAATCAACTTATTACAAATCATGGAATGATGACTGAGTGGACCAATTAAAGCAGCGAGAGCTGACAGCCTTTCAAAATTAAGCGATGGTATTGATTTAACAAGGTAAGTACATGTCCGTTATACGGTATACTTAATAATCGGTCTAAATCACTGTCAGTTGTCATTTCCTGTATGGACACATACATCGTTTGTAGTCTTCTGAGAATTCAGTGGAACAGGTGAAAGAGAAGATGTAAATGCAGTGAGACAAGCATGACCTTTATGGAACCAAAGCATTCCAACTGTAGCTAGCAATCTATCAGAAGAGGCACATGCCATGCCAATAACTATAACAGCATTATTTTCAAGTCACGCTCAGGTCACAGAGGGCAGTCCCAGAAGGAGACAAGGAGCATGACAAAATAACCTGAGGAAATTAACAATCACTGGCAGTTCACAGTCACACCCACCCGCTGACACTATCTTGACAGGAAACATTTTAGCTCTCTCTAACAACTGGACAAACAGGCTATCTTACTGACAGTGACAGCTCAGTGCCTAACACCATGACACTTTGTGTCACCTTTCAGCACTCCCAGTCACTCAAGGAGAACAGGGGAGGACTTCTCTAAAAATGTGCCAATCAAAATGGTGTCACTAGACTGAAAACCACTTTTCTGAAAGTGAACATCCATTAAGGAAACGAGGTATTCCTCTGAGGAGGAACCAGTCATCACAGCCAGATCTGCAGAGAATTAGGAGAATACTATATGTACTGTATTGAAAAGGAGAAGCCCTTAATACCACCAGTCAGTAATTTCTTGGCTGGTGGTTACTATGTCGCTCCTTTTTGCCAACTCATAAAAACAAACAGTGTGAGATGAACATGCATTTAAGGTGCTGAAGAGAGGCTGAGATAACGTGTCATGTGAAGGATGAAATAGTGTTCCAACTGTGGGAGGTGAGACAACGGAATCAAGGAAGCATTTTATAACCCTCGCTCCTTGCCTAATGAAATACTGCCATGTGAGACATTTATTGCTGCGAACCTTAAATTACCCATGCAGCCATGGGGAAGTCAGATTTCCGGCCCAGGGGATGCTGTGTAAGAAAGGACATATTTTATGGCCTTCCCCTCCACTTCCCCACTTGGGAATTGAATTTGGTGATATTACACAGCACATGTGACTTGTATTAAGTTTGCGAACAAACAAATGGCATGCTATTTTTGGGCTCGGGTGTGGGTTACGCCACTGCCCTGGTATTGTGATTGTGTTAGCACGCGGTGTGACTGCTGTGATCACAATCTGTACAGAATACAGCCAAGAACCAATTACTGAACCTAGCGAAACTTGGCTTGTTACGAAACCTCTCCTGGCTTAGTCATGTTTTAGTTATGCCAAGTATTGACCACCCAAATAGCAAGCCACAATCTTATCAGCAACAACAAACTCTTATTTCAGTGGCATTATACTGAATTTATAGTGTAGTTTGCACGAGAGTAGACACTTCTTTTGCCTCGCAGTATCAATCTGAACATGTACATAATAAATGGTATACAGCGCTTTAATAACCAGAGATATAGGCTAAATCAACAACAGAAATAACAGGTTAAAAGTTCAGGATTGTGGTCATTTGATTCTCATTTGAATTCTGGCAGTGTAATGTACAATTTCATGCTGCGTGTTTGGAGTCATGCATGTTACAGATTATGAGCGATGTCAAGGATATGACCTCAGAGTCTGGGGGGTTCATACAAACACAATGGTCATTATAACTATACCTGTGGCAAAACAGACCTGTCAGGCATGCCATCATGCTGCAACTGACATCACCAGCCACTTCATTCCAGTGAATAAACCGTTTCCTATGGAATATGATTGTATTTTGTGCATTCTTTCTCAGTCAGGATCATTTTTCTCCTTGTCCATTATGTTATGAGGCCTATGTGACAGAAAGGCCCCAAGACAGAGGGATACACCAGAGCTATAGATTTGACTGAACTATGCATACTGATTAATTAGTCTGATTGTACAACAGCCACTTCGACAGGAAACAGCTGTATCTCCTCTAATCGTATGCTCTCCTGCTCTTCTGGTGCACTGTTCCCCCGTATGGTCTCTCCTTTGACTATGCTCCCTCTTTCACTTCCGAGGTCTTCCTGTGTTTTTTCCGAATCGTTATTCTCAATCTCTATCTCTCTACTTGTGCCGTTTCTTGGTCCTTTGCTCTCTTGCCCTTATCTTTTACTCTTTCCTCCTTCTTTTGCCTATTTCCCATTCTCTCATTCGCTTCCATTCTCTCCCCTTCCTTTCAAACTCAAGTAAAATCCTCCAGCTTTTAACCACTTTTGTTGTTATTCTCGCCCAAAGACGCTGACAGTTTTCTTTCGCTTCTTCGTACTCCACCAGATACCTACAGTATTGGGGGTAATGAGCCAAGATAATTTGATTTCAGACATGCATTCGAATTACCAACACAAAAAG
>OMLI01018182.1:39347-50167 GCA_900302605.1 Rondeletia loricata
CCCTCAGTCTTGGATGCTGACCAATAACAGAGTCCCTAGCCCTATAATGCTGATGGAAGGCTTTCTGTGCCATCTGCCAGCCACGTGCATGCGCGTGTGCATGCGCGTGTGCATCTGAACGGTTATTTCTTACTAAATAAAGCATGCAGTAGTACCCTGTAAAAAGGTAGGAAGAAAAGAAGGAGTAGGAAGAGAGAGGAGGAAGGAGTAAGAGACCGAAGGAGTTGAGGGACAGAGGAGAAGGGGGGAAGCACCTGGCAGGAAAACATCACAAAAGATAGAGAGTAAAAAGTGGTGGAGGATAATGATCCTTTTATTTCTTAACCCACTGCCATTGCTCAAAGTTACAATGTGGAAAAGTCTACCGTGGAAATACCATAAGTTGTCAAAGATACTACTTTTAGCCTTTCCGCTGAGACCCACAGGAATGAGAAATAATCCACACTATTTAAATATTGTCTCTTAAATCAGTACCTACATATATGAGTACTTGTATATGAGCTGAATTCCAAGGGTAAAAATAGATTTGTATTTAATCCCAACAGCACTTTGAACCTCAGCATCATTGTGTGAAGTGAGATGCTGAAAAGCAGACATGTTCGACTGGGCATAAAATTCCACTTTAACACACCGTTAGCTTTCGCAAATACACCAGGCAGCACTAGCCTCCATATCAAATGTTGAGTGGACTTTTCATATAGGGATTGTCTGGGATAGTATTTTGGTGCAGTAGACTCTTGGTTAAGTCCCCTGAGACAAATTGAACTAAGTGCATTTAAGCATCTCAAGGGAGGAACAACCCTCTATCTGGAGAGCTTTTTTCTGCCAAAGGGGAATGGGCTGAATCAATGTCATTAATTGCAGCACAGGGTGGTATTCTTGGCTTCAATAATTCACAGAAGAAATGGCCATGAGCATTATTGCACCTCACAAATCACGTTGGCATTTAGCTTAGCTGATGGACACGGGGCAGCCTGGCCTGAGAGTTGCCCGGAAATGAACGAGAAAATATACATTTGAGGTGAAGCCTCATTCAAATCATCTAAAGATATTATGCAACATTTCTTGCAAATAAATTTTTTGCAAACTATAATACAAATACAGGTACATTAACGACACGCAGTGCAACACAGAGAGAGAGGGTTAAATCAGCTCCATACTGCAGGACTCAGTAACTCAAACTACATGTTTATTTTTCCTCAACACACTGGCAAATTATCAGGGTTCCAATTACTTCTTACTTGTTCTAGTCTTGATTTATTCGATTTTTAAAAACTGAACGTGTATTATAGTTTGTTTATTTTTGCTCCAGGCTATGATGCAAAATAGATAAATTGCTCGCCTTATCAATGTTTGGAGAAAAAGGGAAAGATACTTAACACGCACAATCACTCACTCACGCACCCACACACATACCAAGCACCTCATAAAGTAGGCCGCTTAAGAGCCTATAGCTGCTCCGGCATAACATTTCCATGCATACAGTTTGGAGAGGAGGGAGGTAATGAGTAGAATTACTGGGGTCTGGTGCTCTGGAGTATAACACTGTGGAGAGGTGCACTTTACTCAGCTCTCTCGCTCTGCTGATGGGCAGAACTCAGCTGGGATCTTAGGGTAAATGGGGTCAATCACCCACAAGTGGATTACAGTTAACTGGCTGAGGAGGTAAGCGGGGAAAATATTAGTCTAATATCCCACTAATCTCAGTAATATGCAAGCTCCTCAAATGTTACAAAGGTATATCCACGAATTAACCCTAGAAATTACAATTTTAAAAATCCATATTTTAAAAATACTATTTGTATTTATTTATTTTTATTATATTTACTCGTTAACTTACCTGGTTAAATAAAGGTCAAATTAATTAAGTAATTAATTAATTAATCATAATTATTCTATTTGTTAAATTATCATTATTAATTAAGTAATTAATTAATAATGATAATTTAAAAAATAGAATAATGCTTTGTCCTCAATGAGAATGCACATTTCTTGTTTTCTTTCACATTCTCTTGTGGTTCAAACATACTGTGTGTGAGCAGCGAGGAAAAGCTGTACCAACTGATTCAGTGTTCCTAAAGTTGTGCTAATGAAATGATCTATAAAAATGAGACCATTATTTCCACTGATGAGGTGACTGAGGAGAGAAAAGACCAAGGGGGTTAAAAGCCTGACAGGGAAATAGATAATTGAGTGCATGAACTTTATTGGGCGCAAGTTGATGTATAGGGGGCAGAGTAATGCAATCATTGGCTTTCTGTAAAGTGGAATGCTCCATGGGCCTGATTTAAACAGCCACATTAGGGTTTTTAAACACAGCTGGACAAGATGGATGGAATCTTAATCATGCAAGTTAAATGCTGTTAGCCATAAAGCCAGAAACATTCATCAACATAGATGTAGATAACATGACACAGTGGGCAGTAGAATATCAATCAAACTGAGTCTCTCGCATGATACAAACTACAGAGTAAATTGTGTGTGTGTGTGTGTGTGTGTGTGTGACTAATCACTTCCTTCATAATAACTCAATTATGACTAATGGAAAATTACTCAAAGCGTCAAGCTTCAAAGGTCATACATGAGAATAATTCTGGGGGTGATTATGTTAATGAGACCACATTTACCCTCTGCACTGGTTCAAAGTGAAGCCCAGCGTTCTACACAGGTGGATTGATATTCCTGCCTTGAGCCACAGAGAGCAACGGGGCGGGAGGGTATATGTGCGTGTGTGTGTGTGTGTACCTTTGTGTCTGTCTTTGTCTGTCTCTGTGTGTCTGCATTTTATATCAGAGTCTGATCCTAGTGCCTCCAGATGCCGCTGCCATTTTCTCCACTGCCAATCAAAGGCCAGAGCAGAATGTCAGTCCCCTGGAACCCTGGCTTACAGGGGGCCTTACCTGTATGTCACTATAACTTGGATGCCTACTGTGCCTTCCCCCTGTAGCAGCAAGCTATAACACACAGGGAACATTTTACCACAGTTAAAGCTCCATTCATCAGACATGAAGGATAGGCATATAGGATTCCAACACACGTGAGTTATCACGTGTTATGTAGTGATAGAGATGCATACTTGTAATAGGATGATATTTAAACACAAATGAACTGCCCAGAGGTAATAACCTTAAGCAGAGTATTCCCGACCGAAGGCTTATCAGGCTTTTCCCTGGGAAATATGATCCTTATTCTACTGCTTTTATCTCGCACCTACACACGAGACACGGCCTCATGCTCTTTATCATCCTAGAGGTCAAAAGAGCTTCTGCGGAGATAATTACTTTTTTAAAGGGCTGGCATTCTGTTAAATTAAGTGTCCATAGGTGAGACACCTCTAACACAGTGGGTTAATGGAAAACACACCAACAGAACACGGAAATAGCCACTGGTGAGTCCAGAGCCAGTATTGTCCGTACTTTAACACACCAGTGCCCCACCTTATCCAATGAGGGCAAGGGGAGATGAGACACTGACAACATCTTTGACATTTACACTCATTGTGTTGTTATCCTGTAAAAGGCCACATGATTGCTGCACATGTGACATATAGACCTACTATATACTGGTATGTTTCATTGTTGTAATTACAAATTCTGCAGCTTGAGTGCAGGCCTGTCCCTTGACAGAAGGCCTGTACCTTTTTAAACTTCCAACCATTTCGAAATACAACTTTTTGCTGCCGTCTCATATTTCATAGCATTGACTCAAAACCAGCAATCCATAACAGAGAAATTCAGGGAATGAAAACGGTGCAATAGAATGTCTCAATGTACGTCATGGAGAAATGCATCCGTCCCAATTGCATTGCTGATTCTGGCACAGATTAGCATAGCCTGTAAAGAATTGTTGATATCACTAAAACAGGCTATACTAATTAAAGCCAGAATCATCAATTCAGATCTTCTGACACCTTGACACCCTAAAAATGGAAGATAGATCTGTTCAGAGGCACTGCAAAGTCGGAAAAGCATCATCTGTTAGCACTGGGAGATGACTGCATGGACGGGACATAATTCAAAGCACAATAACAAATGGCAAAAGTTTCAAATGTAAAGAATAAGAACCTAAAATGGGCAATTCTGAATTAAATGTGAGAAAATACTGCTGTTATATATTGTACAAGCAATATTATTGTAGCTCCTGTTCGGGGGGGGGGGAGTTATGCAATACAAAATTTTTTTTTTAAATGTTTTCACATGACTCAAGTCAGGTAATGGAAATACTTGCAGCCTCCACCCTCGGTAGTTTGCAAGTCCCTTTGCCCATTGAAACTGTGCAACACATGGTTCATTTCAGTTCAGTACAGCATGAAGGGAGCAGAGAAGGAGTCAGTGGGACAGATGTCTCCCCTAGTCTTTATCACACAGAGGCCATATCAGTGAATTATACAGTACCACACACACAATACATCACACCAGCACCAGCTTCTCAATGGCACCTGGCACATAATGAATGGCCTAGTGAAAGAGAAATGGAGGGAACATAAGAAAGAAAGGGAAAGAGCCAGAGATCAGAATGAGAGTATGAGGTTGCATCTGTGAGCGGGAGAATGAACAACCAAGGAGAGATAAAAAAAAAAGGTATATAAATTTAGTATGACAGAAAAAATAAATGGAAGAGAGAACTGTCTTTTGAGATAAGGAAAACATACATACACAGTCTGTTTCAGACCGAGGCTCAGCTCAGAAAGAATTCCCCCAACGCAATTAAGCAGAAATATAACAGCAATTTGTTTTGTATCATTCCCCGCACTGCAGAACACTACAATGAATAGGAGAGATGAGTCAAAAGCCCCAATTATGAGAAAGAGGCTTTACTGGCTCAGCCTCTCAGACTTATACGTCATATGATGACGCTCCTAGTGTTTGGTTTGGTTTGCTCTTTGAAACCTTTGTGAATAAAACACCTGAGTATGCCTGTTTGGCAGAATTGTCCAATGAAATATTGGCACTGAAGATGCTCTGCTTGGGAGTCTCAATCCTTTACAGTCTATCTGTGGCTTAGCAAATGGAAGGCATCATAATTTATGATCATGATACAGTTCTCAGATACAGTGTTCAGCAGATACAGACTACCGATTCATCACCATGCTATTGTAATGCGTGCCTAGATCTCTATCGCTGGCTTAGGAAAAATTCCTAAGAAGTTGAGTAAACAAAATAACTGTCCAGTATGATTCTATAAAATGTATGCATGCTCCTTTTCAAGGTTGCGTTTCAAAGGACATTGGTGGATTGTTTACATTAATGTATGTGTGAGAAGGAAGAAATGAACATTTGGATAACTTCAGGAACACGTCTGCTCTTTTGTTTTCCTTTTAAGTAAGCGTTCTAAAGTGGCCTAGTTGCCATTACCACAAAAGACCTGGGGACTCCTAACATTACTGTGATATGTCATTTACAACCAATTTCTTTGGTTGCTGTCATCCTCCCTCACAGTCTTACTGATCCAGCAGTGATGACCTTGCAGTGTCATTCTTGATCAACATGCCTTGTATGTATTAGGTCACAGCAACTCTTATGGTTATCATGCAAATGTTACATCAGAGACAGATATATATATATATATATCACACATATGAATACTGAGCAAGAGAGGCAGAGAGAGAGAGAGCAAGATTAGTTTGGGGGATTATCTCCCTGATTTAGAGAAGAAACAGAATTAAAGCCCAGAATAAAGTGAATAAAAGGCAACATATTTTTTACTAGCTCTAATAATAAGCTCTGGCCTGGCAGTGTGTATGTCCATACTTTACCCAATCCAAGTTGAGCTGCCCTATTCCAGTCAATAACCTTTAGTGCTGCAACAACGTTTTTTGTGTGAGAAGCTAATAAAACTTAATTAAGTGGGCTCTGACTATAATCTGCTCTTGCATCTAAAGGGACTGCATTAAAAGAACATTTTTGTCTTTACTACTTCACGTGTCCTCCTGGCACTTTACAGTATGTGAGCAAGTTTCCAACAATTATTTTACCTTTCATCAAGGAATACTTTGAATTGGCTGAATTCAACCTGGGAAAACACCACATCCACTGTTAAAGGCAATCTAATCTCCAAATTGTCAAAGCACAGCAGATGTCCATTAACATTCATGGAGAGTGTCTAGCGATAGGTGAAAGCGTGTAGGGCGTTTTTAATATTGCAGTCATGTACAGAGGTTAGATTACAATGCTATTTCCACCAAGGTATGGCTCGTCTGCAGCATCACTTGTCTGCTGGATGACTGAAGAGGTTCATGAATCGAAAGGCACCACAGAAAAAGATGTGTATATGCCACAGCAGAAACGTTACTTTGGAGAGATACGTCTGGACACTATGGAACTATGTGTTCTGGCAGCTAAAGTAGGAGGGAAACATAAAACAAGGGGATCTAGTGGAGGGAAGGAAGGGAGCAAGGGGTTGTGTTTGAAAAAGGAAATGAAGAAAACAGTCTCTCTGTCATCTCTCTCATCAAAAATCTGGTCAGGGCATATTTTCAAGATATTAAGATATTCTTCACAACAACAGAGTTTACTACAGTATGGCAGCATCTGGAGATAGGCATCATGCCAGGGTGCGCACTTCATAGCTTTCAGTATGTGTGGGTGGTAGGCAGAGTGCTTTTCTGTAAAGGCCCCACAGACATGGAAATCCACTACGTCATACGCGTGAGATTAAGTCTGACAGTGATTAAATTAAGTGTAAGCCCCAGAAACGTCCTTACCATACAGCAATATGACACGAATTCACTCATTTCAGAAAATTCACGACGATTGAAGAATCCCGTCATGTTTTTTAAATACCTTTTGTTCGTTACTGTTTATCATTTAATTGCTCAGTTCGTTTTGCCGTTTTGCTACTCAAGCGCTTTGGCCATGTGCCTGTGCTATTTTATTTAATAAAGTAATGGCTATGCCTCCGTTTCCCCCTTTATATATTGTTGTATTTTAGAAATAAATAGTCCTACACAGACACTGATTTGGTTGTGTTGAAGTTGTAAGCTACATTAATTTATTAGACTTGCTGTGGATGCAGACATCAGCTGTAAAGCTGTGCGGTCTGTTGGCGTCTTTGATTGGCTGAAGCCTCTAGTCCAGACAATAACAGAGTGATCCCATCTCTCCATGGTCACCTTCGGGAAAATTGTTTATTTCTATATTCGTTTTGGTTTCAATTCTAAATATTCATCATGGACTGATGAGTAGTCCTTTTTATATCAATTGTACTGTCACAGAACCACATCTGAATATTTTAAATCTCATATATTTTAAAAAGACCCCCCCCCCAATACTTCCCCTGGTGTTTCTCCAGGGGAGCTCTTGTCGTCCGGGGGGGTTTGGCCCCACCTAGCTCCCCCGTAACTCGCACCTTGGTGGTAGGTGGAGAATTGAATGACAACCTAAACTGAGCTAGGAAAGTTGAAAACATATTCACTGTTAAGGGGAAACTGGTAAACAAAACTTTTACATAAATGAGTCAGCAATTCAATATTAAAAAGCAATTCCAGTATTAGAGAAGCCTGTCAAATGCGTAGCAAGGTGTCATGATGCGACTCTAAATGGGGCAGATTCAGGAGCTTCAGCGGGAGGTAGTTAGAGGCTTTGATGCATACAGAGGTCAAGACAATCAGGCAAGTTAAAGTTGTGGAGCCTGCAATTTGGTCTGTTGCCTCTGCTAATGTGGTCCTTGGCAGTATATAAGATACCTATATCAAAGGTACAGACGTTAGAGAGGCTGGATGGCTCGTATGTTAGGAAATGGCTTGGAGTCCCACAGTGTCTTAGTAGTACAGCTTTGTAAGGGAAAGGACTAAAGACCTAAAAGTTAGGAGTGTACCGCCTACTGTATCAGCAGGGTGAAAATGAAATCCAAGAGAAGCAGTTCAGCAGGTACAGTCAGCGCTCAGACAAAGGGATATTATAGGGCAGGTACACCAAGGGAGGCTTAGGGCTGGGCATAGGGTTACCTTTGTGGAGTAGGGCAGCTCCATCAGGGAAAAGAAAGTTGGTTGTGGAGCAAACACATCAGCAGGAGGAAGCAGCAAGTTGTGCCAAGGTTGTCTCTCAGACATATTATGTCAGGATGTAAAATGAGTCTGTCCCAAGGACAATATACCTGACAACATAGCCAAGTGCTGAAATGTCTAGCAGCAGTTAGAAATTAATTTGTCAGCTGACAGCAATATATGAAAACTGGTCCATATATTGTAGGCCAGCTAATGGTGGGCAAAGACTGGCATGAAGGATCATATGAATGACCAATACTCGTGGGCAACACTTGAGAAGTGATTTAATGATCACTTTTAGTTGTCTAAGTACGGTAGATGACCCTGCCTCTTCAAATACCCCAAGGCTCTTACAGCAGAATAAAAAGTCATCAGATCCAATGTCACACCAATTGGCATCTACCGCTGCTGCTGTGGCACCTTTCCTCTCCTTAACATCCATGGCTTCTTCCACCTGTTGCCATAGGCTTCACCTCCTACCCATACAGCCTTCCATCCCAGCATTTCTATGTATGTAAAGTTCACTACTGTCCCCTAAAGCTTCTAATACCGATGTCATACACTTATACAGCTCTATAAAGAATGAATTGGAAAAGATGGGGCGTGTAAAAAACCCAGAGGGATTTTTTTGGTTCAAACCGATACAAATACAAATTCTGGTACATCCGTGTGATCACAGATTAGAGTCATCATTCACTGGTATTTAGCATTATGAGTGAGTTGTTCGTAGTTACAATTACTTATTGGACAGTCCAAAGCCACAGGAATACCATATATAAATTCACTGGTATTCCTCTTTCAGAATACATTATCCTTGCAATTAAATTGACACGTTCACAACTGTTGGAACACTAAGCAAGGTCCAACTTAGAATACAGGTAGGCAATTAAAATCATGAATGCCCTTTAATACTTTTTGTTCGCAAGAGTGAAATAAATAGAGTTGAAAACTGCTTACACAGTTTCAGCTGACACTGCAGCACTACTAATGATGACAGAGATACCCGTCGAGAGAGAGAGAGAGAGATGGCTCTTTGTTGTACACACACACATTCTTTTTTCTTTTTTTTGCGCAGCCCCGGCCCTACCCGACCCGGCTAATTAGCATAAATTGTTGGCTCGAACCCGGCCCTACCCGACGGGCTTTTTCGGGCCCCGTCGGGCTCAGGCTGAAACGGAGAACTCTACCGTCTGGCACAGTTGAGGTGTTTTGTTTTGAAAGAGACCTACAAGAAACATTGCTTTCAATATTAACAGTCCCTAATACTGCTACAGTTGGAAACACATGCAGTACAGAAACATTATGCAGCGTGTGAAACATCCAAACTGACCCTACAGGAATAATTAGCAAAAATAAATGATGCATGATGTGAAAATATATTCTATTGATTCTGTGTAATTATTAGAATTTTCACATTTCTATATGTAACTAGAAACTTTTAAGTAGCAAAGACTGCACAGACCATTTCAGAATGTTTCTGGAATTTCAATACATTTCAGTGTGCCAAAGATGTTCTTATTCCAGTGACCGCTACTATTGTGGGTTTCGGATAAACGAAATTCAGTTTCATTGTACAAAGCAACTCAAACCTTAATTCAATGAGTACAGTCTGCTTCCGAACATTCTGAATGTCCAATAAAAATTAACAATGGAAACCAGAGCTGAAGCAGATGAGACAGACACAGACTTACACCAAACGCACCGTCTCAGATAGGCAATCATATTCCCCAAAATGAGATGACAGCCTCAGGAAATCCATGCTCAAATGCGCACTGACAGACAGAGTACTATATCTAATGTATAACCACCATGTCTGTATCTCCTCTTACCGTAAACTCAATCCAAATTCATGCTGACAGAATTCTATCCAATGCTTGAGTGCAAAAGCAGCACAAAAACACATAACACATAACCACCAGAAACTCTCCTCCTGTTCCTGTACTGACACTTGCAGAGAGGCTCGGTGACAAGCTGTAAACCCATTGAACTTTGTACAAGAACTGAATTTATATTCACCATTTCTTTCATGATAAATGAGTTTTGCCTTTGGTCAGTTAGCCAAATAATTATTTTTTGATATATTTTTTATTTCTTTGTGTTTTTGTGCATTTTGTTTCACTTAGATAGATTGTAATGGCTGTAGCCTGAGGTTTTGTGCTCTCAAAAGTACCCAGGTCTGCTATCAATCATAACTTAATTGCCAAGTTTGATTACAGTGAGGAGGCACTCTCACCACAGGTCACCTCATTGAAATTTAAAGCTACTAGTGCAGTGCCCGTTGGGACGTGCCCATTCGGAATCCATTCGCGTGCCGCGACAGCAGTGCCCGTTTGGACCGGGCCGATTTTCTCGAGAACCGCTCGTCCGATCGACTTGGCACTCGACACTGCACTCCGACACTGCAATACACCTGCCGAGTTTAAAGTAGATCGGGTGAGCGATTCGCGAGATAATCGAAGGACAAACAGAGAGAGAGAGATTCCTGCCATTATTAGAGAGATATGTGATGACTTTTTTGTGGTAAAACATTCACTTTTAATTGCTATTAGTGTTGGAGTTGGCCTTTCCAAGCTCCAACGAAACCCTCTGGAACAGCCAATTCTGAGCTGTGGTGTACTGGATAGTACACTGGAGGGAGGTGATGCGTTTTACGTAACATCCGGGTACTATGTTAGTAGACGCTAATGCTAACTACCATCGCCACCATGGACGAAGCTGCTCAAGCAAGCTCTGCTCCAACAGTATTATATAAGGTACACAAATGCTACAAAATAACGTTGTTACCATTCCACTTGTTTTCACACACTGATCCAGCTGGACACAGCAGCACACGCTT
>OMLI01018183.1:0-10672 GCA_900302605.1 Rondeletia loricata
CTAAATCATATTCAGCAGTGCCCAATTAACAGTATACTTAAATAAATAATACTGCAAAGACAACAACATCAGATCTCTTTTTACTCACTCTGATATTGCAAAGTACTGTCCTGATATTGAGCCCAAATGCTGATTCTGTCCTTGTCCTGGAGCCATTTGGGGCAAGTACTGTAATTGTTTATAGATTGAAAGTATGGGATATTGTGGCCTGGTTATGTCAAGGGTAGAAATTAAAGAATGAGATGGCTAAAAAGAGAATAAGAAGTCAGAGAAACTAATCCTTAAAGAGAATTCTGCAATTTCTGAACGTGGGAGGATGAGGCAACAAGGCTGCCTTGTGTGTGAGAAAGCACATTAAAGCACCTTAAAACAGAATTGCATTGATTTACTGCGTTATCAAGCACATTGTGTCATAAAAAAGAAAAAAGGGAGTAAAACTTACAACATTCCTTCAAGTTGCAAGATAAAAAAACCCAAATGGCTACATATCAAAAATGACCACCGTAGTAAAATTCAGGGGAGGGTCGTCTGAGCGAGGCAAACTTTATGACAGAGAGGGATTGTGGCACCACAAGTCCTTCCTGGTGTGACATTAGTCATCATTGCCAGTTCAGTCGTTTCAGGGTTAGGGCGGGTATTAATCATGAAGTGACTTGAGAGAGTCTTGTTGAATGAAGGAGGATCGGGATATTTATGGACAAAGGAAGCAAATATCCCAGCTGCCAGTGGTTGGAGGCGCCAGTGTTGAGTTAGATCATTGGTGACCTTACTTATTTATGACTAGAGGCTTGCACTGATGTCAAAAGACATACTGTCAAGGACTCCCTGTCTCTCCGCTGACAGAGAAATATATGTTTATGAAATTATATCTGAAAAGTCGGAATGCATCGTATGTCTTAAGCAAGATATACCCCACCCCCATCCTCCCACCCATCCACCCAACCCCCATGATTTTATATTTTGTGCTACAGTGAGTGACACAGTACTGTCCAAAGCCACAGTGCCTGGAAATTGTCTATACACTGTATATGAATTCTCACAAATAGCTGTGCCTGTTGTAAGGTAGAGGAAAATGCATCTCACTGTATAAATGTTTGTGTTCATAATCTTGAGTAATTCAGGAGTGTGTTTAAAAACTATACCCAAAGTACTTATATTATAAATATCATATATGGGCGTGCCTGAAATTTGACCAATCCAGTGTAAGATCTTTTACACTCATGTCTTCCCATCTCACAGTTCCACCTCCAATCCATCTTTGCTGCTTTATGACTTTTCTGAAATTTACAAGTGTTAATATTGTTACCAAGCAACCCATTTGCGAGCGAATGTATCTTTTACTTATAACGAATGTAAATGAGGAGAGAGGCAGAGCATTTAGAAAAGACAGACAGCTGTGCTATAACAACCCCAGAAAGTGACAAAAAACGTGACACTTTGCAACGTCACTTTGTTCGGTGGTCTGCCCTCAATTGATTGGGCTCTTATTGAGAAATAAAAGCAAGGACATTATTTCCAAAGAACTCTGATGTTTGCAGACACTGTCATTGCTCAGCGTAAAGAAACATTCTTCAGTTTTCAGTTAATTTCACAGGCTGCTAAACACTGGCATCTCACTCTCTAAGTTCACCTTTAGAAAATGAAGTGGAGTGCAGGTGAATGCATCCTCAGCCTTCTGGGCTTTGCCAAACTGTTCCTTTGAAAACTTGATTTTGTTCTTTTAGTGCACAGAGTGCATGTCAATATCCACCACGCAATTATCTAAAATAGGATTTCTTCTCCTTACCACAGCATCCTGGCTAGATTTTGTTACATTTCTTATGCCCTAGTCAGAATAAGTGTGAGCCTCCTTCCAGATGGAACCTTCCAGTTTGTGCTCGCATTCACTGTGGCTGCGCAATTTCAATATTTACAAGAAAATGTCAAGATGTCTTAAAACATAAAACTGCAGACATTTCTAAATTATAGGGAGTATTGCCAGGCAACATTATAAGAAGATTTGAAGTCAGCATTATAACCTCAAATCACTGCACGCAGTGGCTCTTAACACAAGCAGAACTGACAGCACACTGTGTGGTCATCCATCAAGTTGTATTTGGAGAGCTATCTAACTCTTTAAAGAGGCCTGGATGAGTTCACACTGCCTTTACAATCAGTTTATAGAAACTGCCCCAATATTTTACTGACATTGGTGTAACAAAGTGTAACGTATGGTCATCACTCACAAGAGTGATGCTGTGCAACTCAACACTTTCTTTGGGTTGACACACAACTCATGCTGTAACACAACACACATAACTAGGCTACGGAAGGAAATCTTGCTCTATTTGACTCTCCTCCAGGCATCTTTCTTCTTCGTCACAATGAAATGAAACATTACTTTTTCACCTTGTTAGCTAATTCTCCATATCATAATGCACACCTGTTAACACTAAATGCCCCAAAATTAGAATTTTATATCAAAATCCCATTACTTTGACTTCCTGGAAAACAGCGTATATTTAGTGGTTACGTCATGGCGTACCAGTAGGCGTACATAAGATTTCCAACCGATAATACCATCACAGACTTTTGTATAATCCCCCCTCCGCCCCTCCCATCATATAACACCTGCAATGGGCTTCACTGCCTTTGTCTTTCCATGTTTGTTATGGTCCCCAACCCACCCACGTTTTAACAGTCCATCCCTGCATTATGTCCCGCCCTAACAGCCTGTTTCAACTGGAAACACGTCGAATTACGGAAGCAAGACACCATCGAAATGCCGTTCCCTTGTGACTTTAATGCACAGGGAGCAGATGAGAATAAGTAACGCTGTTCAGGACCACAGCAGTGTTACCCAACAGGGTTTGTCCGACCAAGCAATAACTGGTTTGGAGATGAGCCTGTTCTGTCCCCCTCCTGATTATATTATCACAGGTTTGTGCAACAGTGTGGCTTTTCTCTTCAACACACTTTTAAACATAATCATTTTAGCAGCCTTTATGCCACTCCCCAGGGCTTTCCACTGAGGGGGCAAGAGCAGAAGAATGGTTTATATGTCTCCTCTTTGGCTTTTGATAAGGATAATAAATCCACCCTCCAGGCCTTTTACAGACATACAGAAAATTGAAAGAGCCCCAATGCATTCTTAGCTCTGTAATACCATTCAGAGCAAACACACTGGCCCTGAAATCAGACTCCTGGAAGAATTTGAGCTTTCAAGACAGATTTTCACAGTAATATGCTGGATGTGTTTACTGCAAGTTTCATTCAAGGAGAAGGTTCAAAGGGATCGCAGCAACTAGTTGAATGTAGCTAAATCGACTGGGGAGAAAACATTTCATGACTGATTCATTTTTTATTAATTTCACATTAAGTGTTTAAATGCATTTGAAGGTGTGAGGAAGATATCTTGATCTTGGGTAGGACCTGCTGCCCCTTGAGAAAATAGGACGGGGAGATAATGAATGTTGAATGAGCAGATCTGCTTCAAGCAGTCATCCCCACTGACCAAATCCCATCGGCACACAAATCATCTGTGTGGTTATGCAGAGTTAATTAAGATCTAGTGTCTGGGATTAATCGAGTCAAGCCATTGCAAATGTCCTCAATCACTGCTATCTGCTAGTGCTTTTACTACTGTGAAGATAGGAATGATGATAATAATAATAATAATAATACTTTTTACACGTCCATATCCACACGATTCAGAGATGTATGGTGATGTCGCAGCAGGAAAATGTCCTGGCCCTATGCTAGGCAAATAAAAACAACCCATGAGGAATATCAAGTTGAGATAGTAAAGACTGTTATGTACTTGAGCGTTGCTTTTTATGTGACTGGAATATGGTGTTCGCTTTTATCAGGGGAAATACTGTACCCTCTCAGGCTTCTTGGACTTCCACAGATAAGAAAAACGAGTGAGATTTAACCTCATTTTTCTTCTCAATGCCAACATTTTCCTTTCCATTGCCAGTTGTAATTGTGCCCTCCAGACTTTTATAGAGTGCGCGCAGAAATTGGTTGGCCAAATAAAACAACACGGGCTGAATCGAAATGCCCCAGCGAGCCATTTACAAGTGCTGTTGTGAAATATGCAGGAAAGCAATCACCTTTATTGAGTTAAGTTAATTAAATATGGTGATAGGTAAAAAAGGAGGAATTTGATTCCAGTTCTGACTTCCAGTAATGACTTAATCTGCTTAATTGTTTGTGTAAGTGATCGGGATACAATGATTTATCATTTGTCAATTGAACGCCAACAGTGTAAAGTAACTCTGCACATTCCTTTCTCAAAGAGTTTATTACTTTGTTGAGAGAGAGAGAGAGAGAGAGCGAGAGAGCACAAGAGATGAATCATGTCAGCATGTGTGTTGCCTGTGGTAATGTCCCAGCAGTGTGTGTTGTGGCGCGTGTGTGTGTGTGTGATAAGCACGGTTGGGTCTAGCGACAGTAGCACATATGCAGCCGATGTTACTACCACCACAATCGATTTTCCACCATTTTGCACTTTTATAAAATAAGATTTGTCCCTATGGTTATAAACGTGCTATGTGTCATATTTGTAAACATCAATGTATCATTGTCAAATTAATTGTTATATCTTGATCGAATTTAACAAATTGTTTTGCCCTTGATAACAGCCAATATGCATTCAGACCAGGTAAGCTGAAGGGAAACAATATAGCTTTTATTAACCAATGTACTTAAGAAAAGGTGTGGCCTATCAAAAAATTACCTTACACAATAGGAGGCAGCACAAAGTTGTACTTTTTCATCAAATTTGATCCACATGTTCCATGGTTAAGTGTTCAACATCTAAACATTGGTTTTGATTAGTCTACGTGGGCATATCACTTAAAGGCTTGTACCTCAGCATGGGTGTGGACTATCATTAGAATCAGGACTTCTATTGTGAACTTGCAAACCAACTTGGCGTTTGTGTGTTGCGGTCCATGGCCTCTCCAATCATCTGATCTAAACATCACTGAAGCTTTACGGGAAGTAGATTTCCACCTCTTTCATCTGTCACAGAACTGGAGGTTCTCCTTCTTGAGGAAAGGTCCACTGTCCCACTACGCACAGTTCAGGACTGGTAGCACAGCATTTCAAGGAAGACTGAAGCTGTTTTGAAGGCAAAGGGTGGCCGAGTCCTTACTAGGTACTTGATTCATATATTCATATATCCTTAAGTGTTTACGTTATTCTGTCCACCCTCTTAAATTGACTGTATATTATAATGCTCTCTGGACTGTGTTTTGAGGAAGATTAATCATTAGCAATATTGAACAGTGGTGTACTGTAGTTTACATACATTGACAGTGGCTTTATGTGACACTGCATTTCCACCAGGCCGTCATTGTAAATAAGAAGTTGTTCTTAATTGACCTACCTGGTTAAATAAAGGTTAAATACAAAATAAAATAAAATAAAATTTCAAGACTATAAAGCATATCTTCCTACATCTTCCCTCATTTACACATACACTAGATGTGAGGCTATTTAGATGTGAGGCTACATTAACACAGTCATTAGTGTACTGAATGAGTATAGCATGAGGCAAGTGTGTTTTGCAAATACACAACTATCATTAACATTTTCAAAATGCCGAGGTCTACCACGGTTTACTTGCTTATGGCCACCGAGGGAATCTGCTGAACAGAAAGATAAGAAAACAGTATGAGGCACTCAGCAAGATTAAGTCTATAGGCCTCAGAATCCAGCATTGAAAAGTAAGTAAACTCATCCTCACGGGTGTGTATACTCTGTTAGCACATTCCACCTTTAGGGCAACTGTAGTGGCCCTGAAAACTAATTCATTATTGATAACACCTTCTGATTGGCTCCTGTCGATCTGGAAATTGGATGATTAACCGTCTGAAATTGTGCGTAACCCCTTTTTAAATATTCCCTCATCATGTAGATATTTTCCCAACTTTCCTCACTGCCATCCATATGTCAGTGTCAAATATGATCTGAGTGGTTGATTCATTCTATCCCGAGGTATTAGTTCCATTTGAGTAATATTTGAATGGAAATTGCTCAGTCAGAAGCGTTCACCTTGAAGTGAGCGGAATCCATCTCTGGGATGACAATTTCTGCCTAAATAAGCTTCACTGTGAGCCGCTGCTCTCAATTCTGATTGGACACTGTTATTGTCACCATCCAAATTGTTTCTAACCCGAGGGTTAAAGACTGCTATATTTGCATACATACAAATCAACAACTTAATGTTGATGAAATTGACATTAATTCTGAAATGCAGAAAAGCAGACATGTTGAATTTGTCCTGTGGAACCACTGCCTCTATCTTTGAGAATCACACCAGGACTGGTACTGTAAATATGGTTAGCAGAGTGATTTTCTAATAATGAATGCCATGTTCATTCTAAATGCCCTATTATATTGCAAAACATTTACTTGTGTTTGTTAAGGAGAGAGGTGGTGATTGTTTACTGATGAAGTTGTTGTGAAAGTGTCTTTGGTGTACGCATCACTGAATACTGGGAGATAATCTGGCTCTTCATTAGTCTTATCTCTTTGTCCTAGCACGCTCCAGTATTAGGGGGTTTCCCCCTAGGTAACTGTTGAAGTGCCATCTTGAAGACATTATTATCCAAACCATTTGCAGAGCGCCAATCCTAGATTTGATTCTATCAAGACAGATGGCTGCAAGACAGGGAACTATAAAGCACTGCCTTTTTTCACTGACATTGAAACAAAGTTTAAATGTAATATTGGAAAGATGAAATGTTCAAAAGATCAAATTCGTTCTCTTTTGAACTCTGTCAATAAATATGCTGGCATGGCTGTGTACACAAACACGTACACACAGAGTCCTTGTTGATGCCTTTCATATTTGCTCGCCTCTCATAAAAGCCGGATGCTTTCATGCAAGAGGATTTAGCCATGACCTTCAAGCTGCTTTTATGTCCATTACTTGTAGTCAATAGAGTTGCCAAAAATGGTTGGAGTATTGAAAGTTTTGATGAAAAAGGTTTTATAAATTGAACACAGAGACCCCTACTAACTTGTTCTGTATCAGTGGCATGCCTATGTGCATTAAATTCAGACACACACACACACACACACACACACACACACACACACAGAAAGTCATGCAGAGGTCAGTGGAAGAGCCTATGGAGTGTATCATGTGCCTGCTGGGAGCAGACAGAATATTACACCTATTGATAACACAGGATGTCTGAACATTGAAATCATTTAAAGGTGCCAGCTTCTTAAATAATTCATGCCTTCATGTCATGCATACATTGACTGACTTTGCAACAGACTGTTCAGCATTAGCAGTGAGAAAACTAGGAGGGCTGGATTAGATCAGATGTGACAAAGACCAACCCTGCTCCTTGAAAGCACCGAAAATAAACAGCCTTTCGTTCCATATGCTGTGACTGCAAGTCAGACATCTGATTAAGGCAATCTGATAAGTCAAGACTGAGGCAGATGTAGTTATCTGGGATCAAGGCTGGAATCATGTGTAGCTCTCCATGCCAGAAGCACTTAGCCTCATACACTGTATAAAGCAGACCTAAGGCAAGTTGCTATTTGATTTGGAAAAACCTTTGCCTCAGACAACAGACCCGATTAGATTGTCCTAAAAGAGAAAACCCTGCCAATCACGCGCTCCAGGCAGTTAAAGGCAAATTATCAAAGCAATGAATTGTTTCTAACTGACTGACCGAAGAGTGGTACACAGCCACTCATAGAAACGCTATATAAGGAACCATCAGTGTGCCAACGCAGTCTGTGCCTCTGCAGATGACTGCATCCATTGAGTAAACACTCTTCATTCAATCTGCATCTCCCTACCCGTGTTTTTGCTTGGGTGTTAGCTTGCTTTGGCCAGCGACTGTTCTATTGTCTGGTAGCTGTGCCCATCCTTGCATGATATGAATGAAGATTAGCATGGATTATTTGAATAAACCACCCAGGGTCCAGTGTTAATGCGTCTCAGTAGGGAATTATGAGAATGTCATTGCATGTATAAGTGAAATAAATGAGAACCACAATCTGCAAGGAAGAGGTAGAATGTAAACCCCTGCACACAGTCCAAAAGACTTGGTTTGATATGGCTTTGTTCACTTGAGCATGTTAAAATCAATACTCCCACCTCCTGTTCTGGATTTATAGTTATGTACTTACACCTATTTAAACTGTGGATTCCAGTGCAATATTTATGATTATTATTATTACTATTATTTCTCTGCTACTGGCCTCCATTGCTTACCGTCAGTCAGGTTCCAACAGAGAACCATGTGCATACTGTATAGATAAGAGTCCAGTTTCTCACATTTCTATTCTTTGTTTTTTATATACCATATTCATTACTTCTTTATATACTACTGCTATTCCCTAATTTCTACCTCTCATTTTTTATACTACTTCTTTTATAATTGTGTGTTTTGTGTTTAATGTGACCTACAGGAGCAAACCGCCAAGATGAATTCCTTGTTTGTGCAAACTTGCTTGGTCAGTAAAACTGATTCTAATTCTGATTCTATTGTAGAAGAAACCCTAACTACTGCATGGAAATAGTCGATCTAGGCCACATAGTTTCGCTCTTTCCTTTCCTCTCCCCTATCCGTGTGTGTTTTGTACATCCAGAATGATTCATGCAGGCTGCGCACCAAACAATGCCATTCTAATTTGTCATTTCTGCATGCATGGCACCCTTGCTCGTGGTGGAGCTCTGGCAAGGTCACCGGCTGTACCCGACCCGCTGTAGGCAGAACAATGAGGGTCGACACCATAATGCACATGACATGGATTGAAATGGATTGCGGTCTTATTTTAACCTCAAAGCGCTATTGCGCAGAGCTGATTGCTGAGAACGTGTACCTGTGACTCTTCCCTCTTTCTGTTG
This sequence comes from Rondeletia loricata, assembly GCA_900302605.1. Lineage (NCBI taxonomy): Eukaryota > Metazoa > Chordata > Actinopteri > Beryciformes > Rondeletiidae > Rondeletia > Rondeletia loricata. The sequence goes on from OMLI01018183.1 coordinate 8,867, forward strand.
ATGGTATTATTATTCCCTCTTTATCCCTGCAGTGCATTGCTGGCAGCAGCCACAAGGGTGTTCAAAATGACATCACACGACCAAATGTTGCCACCTTAATCGACTGGGGGGGTTTGTGAACAGATGATTTGGCTCCTCCCATCCCTGTCCCCTTGACTATAATTAAGACCACATATCTTAGATTTTGCTGAGGTCAGCGAGAGGTTTTAATTTAAAAACCATTAGGTTGTGCACATAGTCAGGACTTGTGTTGCATCCCAGGCAGATATAATTTTAATTAACTCTTATCTTAGCCCAATTTCTCTGGCACAAGACATCATCATAATTCCTCAATAACAACCTTAGAATAAACTGAACGACAGCTCGGTATATTTAACGGGCTGCTCGTGTGTCAAAACAAGCACTGACCTCTGTACCTTAGGCTTTATCTAATCAATCCTCATGCATTTTCTGGAATTAGAATCAGGGGAAGTATAGTCTTTAGCTGTGGCCTTACAATTGTGGAAATATAGGAAATGGGGATATACGCACAGGACAGAGTGGACTAATATCCTTTATTGTTGATGACGCCTCAGGGTCCACTGTAAGTGTTTCCTGTGTGCTAAAATGTTTGTGTTCTACTGTAGCAACTACCAGCAAGCTGGCAATAACATTTTGAAATAGCCTCACACCTGCTAAATGATAATGATAATTGTCTTTTTGGCACTGTGCAGTGCAGTTAGTGTTTTAATCTCAAAAAGAAAGCCTCTTATTGCGAAGTCAATAAGTATGTGAGACAAGATTGATGAACACACAACAGAATACAGACTATAGCACGCATCCAGTAGCCATCAATAGTGACACCCTTGCACTCTCATACACAGACTTTCAATACTAGACAAGAACAATGCCGGGTGTGTCTTGTATCCTTCCCCAGTGATGGCATCTAAAGCTGCCAGAGTATTCTCACTGTTGCCTCCCATCCAATATCTCAACAGCGTGCCAAATTGATGTTAAGGTTGAGATATTATCTTGTTCAGTCTTCTCATGAGACTCACTCAGTAGTAACGCTGAGTGCTGCTGTTAGATGCACAGCAAAGTGCCACTCTCATCCCTAGTGGACAGCATCCCCTCTATGCATACAGATATGGAAGGGGAGAGGCAGCGTAGGCAGAGGCACGGTCGTAAACAAAGTAAATGCAAAAGTTCAGCCTCTCCCTAACCTTAAAGGAATTGGCCGGTCTGCTAAGACCCCAGGTTAATTGTTGACCTGGTCTATGTCGAGATGTAAATCAGCCATGAGTTTTGATCAACTCACCCTCTCTCGCGGAGTACCGGCGTTCCGAAATTTGGCTGTTGGCCAGTCATTGAGATCCATTGTATTCCAAACGAGTGTTCAGCAGCTCCCATAGCTGTGTCTTTGTTATGTCCAACACAAGTAAGCGCATACGAACTACCCTGGCTAGGTGGTTTTCTCCAATAGTGCTCACAAACCAAGAAATAAACATGTTTAGATTCCGTGTTTACACGCCACTGCGCATGCGCCACTGATACGCTGAGAAATTGAAATCAGACGGGTCCGTGAGCATGTAACCTGACTCTGCTGAGCATGCGCAGTGGCGTCTAAACACAGAATCCTATAATCACATCGTCACCGGATAACACAGCGTCAGAATCCATGACTCATGGCATGAGCGTCACCGTCTCAGTGGCGCATGCGCAGTGGCGTGTAAACACGGAATCTAAACATGTTTATTTCTTGGTTTGTGAGCACTATTGGAGAAAACCACCTTGCCAGGATAGTTCGTATGCGCTTACTTGTGTTGG